>OZ024903.1:29095461-29320803 GCA_964017125.1 Flabesymbios commensalis
GATATTTATATGGACATGTGTTTTTATTTCATTATTTTTGTCGATTGTTGTGTGCGACCATGCATAATAAAGAATCTGTTATCCGCTCTGTTCGACTTGCCAAGCCCTGCCCTTCTTGCCCTGCCCTGCATGCTCGTTCCATTCCATTCCATTCCATTCCATTCCATTCCATTCCATTCCATTCCATTCCATTTCATTTCATTTCATTTCATTTCATTTCATTCCATTCCATTCCTGCCCTGCCCTGCGCCTGCCTGCCCTGCCCTGGCCTTCCGCCCTGCCCTGCCCTGCCCTGCCCTGCCCTGCCCTGCCCTGCCCTGCCCTGCCCTGCCCTGCTATGTACTTCTCCTGTGCTTATCTTGTTCTGTCCAGCGCTTCCCTACCTGCCCCGCCATCCCCTGCTGTTCTTTCCTGTCTTGTCCTGCCCTGCTGTGTCGTCCTTCTCTGTCCTGCCCGCCTTGACTAATTCTGCACTCTCGTGTTCTGCCCCACCCTGCCCTGGCATGCTTTGTCCTCTCCTATTCTGCCCTGTTCTATCCTGCTCTGATCTAACCTGTTCTAATATGCCCTGCCAAGGCTGCCATGTGATATCATGACTTGTCCTGTCCTGTCATGTCCTGTTATGCCCTGTCCTGTCCTGTCCCATCTGGCCACCTTCCCATGTCTTTGCTTGACCCCACACTTTCACTCATCTTTCCTTTATTCTCTTCAAGTTCACACTTTCATGTTGAATCTTTCTGTCTCGCATCTAGTGCATCATTCCCCAAAGCTAATCCGATGCTGGTTTAATGTTGGGCCGACGTCGCAGAATGCAGATTAACGTCCGTGTTTCCTAGGTCGTCCACCTTCAGGCCCCAGACAAAACATCTCTACAAATTCAGCACCATCAACAAACATTGGGCCGTTATCCCGTGGCCGTGTTCTAATTTAGGAGAATCAGACGCTCGCTCTGATTAAACAAGTCCAGTGTAAGTCATGTATGGTGACGGATAAATGATCATTGGGTCCGGCCCGGGCTGGGTCCAGACCAAAGGTGGGTGTGGTCGGCACCTACCGAGTGCTGGGGCATTCAAATTTGATTTCAAGTCGGTCTGCAACATGCTGTAAATCAAGGCGACAGATCATCCCTTGGCCTCAATGGAATATACGTTTAGTGAGATATTGAGTTGGGAAAAGTGATGTGTTTTTAACAAGTTTAAAAGTCGAGAATTTTTCAAATATTATCCATTTTTTGCCCCCGTGTTACACTGTGTGTCCAGGACACGCGGACACGAACCCAGCGCCGGGGGAATGCTGGCCCAACGTCTCAGACGTTGGCCAAACATTCAAGCGGACACACGGATTAGCCGCTGAGAACAGAATCGGGATCAGCTTGTTTGCATGGGATGCCTCTAATCTTTTACGAGGGTGCCGACCCGCGGACCGAATTCCCTGCCCGTACCCCTTTCACGGCAAACGCGAAGAGTTGACCCATGCAACGCTGGTCGATTGTTGGTCCAGCGTCTACGACGCTGGCCCAACAAACCACCGGCGTTGGGTCAAAGCTTCGCTATTTCTGGGTTAGCCCTGCTCACGCTGGGCTGGCCATGTTTGGTGGGCGGTATCGGGCGCCCCACAACTCTCAGTCTAGTACCACGTAAATCTAGTCCCCCAGTATCAGCAGAATGCAGATTGCAGGCTGCGGACATTCACTCGGTCGATGGATAATTCAGCCTCGGGGGCTCGGTTAAACTTTTTATAGCCACGGTGTGTTCTTTTTTTCAATTTTGGAACATATTATATTACTGATTTTAATGTTAAAATCTAACGTGTATGATGAGTAAGGTTGTACAATCTACATGTATGAGGGGGAGGGATACATTATGTAATAGTCCACATACAGGATATTATACCAAAGAATATAGAATGTCCATATATGCTTTAATTATACTGAAACAGCTATGATCCACTTAAAAAAACAGAAGCTACTGAAGTATAAAAAATACTATGATCTACTTAAAAAAAACAGAAGCTACTAAAGTATAAAAAAATAAGGACTTCTGCAGGAATGGATCAATAACAAAACAAACAAGTAACTAGTATAGGCCTGTTGATTATGGGCAGGCATGTCTGCAAAATATTGCATAATTATGTCGATCACAACACAATGAGCATTGAATTGTTAATAATATTTATAGGTCATTAATCCTCCTCTATATACATTAACCCTTTAAGACCTCATGATGCATTAAGGCATCATTTTACATCCCTGAAAGCAGATTTAATTTTCCTACAACTAAGGGTTTTTGAACGAAAATTCCCATTAAATTGGTTTACCAATACATGACATTTTTTTTAATTTTTAAACCACATCAAATCATCTTCATTCACTACAAGTCGAGAATTGCGACAGCAATTCGCGGCTTGTAGTGGATGAAGATGACAATGGTAAATTCAGGCCTGAAAGGGTCAAGACGTGGAACTCTCTCCGATAGTTTTATGATTAAGAGTAGGCCTATGCTGACCAATATCTAAGGCATTTGATAAGTCGAGGTCGTCATCTCCACCAATCCGATGCTTGAGATCTAGACTAACTTAACCGTCAAATTATTTAATTTTATCTTCCGCCCTCTTGAAGTTGTGTATCGCTGACGCAATCCACAACTGTATTAACTGCAAGTGCAGGGTGAAAATTATTCAGATTTGAAAAAAATGAGGTCAAAGATTTTGAATCGGTGTCAAGTTTTATTATTAACATTTAAAAAAGCTGCATGGCGTTTTTTGTGCTAATAAAAAATGAATAAACCCACGCGAATATAATCGGGACCGGCGGTTAAAGGGTTACATGGACACGGCCGAAGTGAAGAGGCCGACAAAAAATCCTAATTAAACGGGGAGTCTGAACCCAGTGATGGATTTTATCACGTAAATATGCCTACCCCTAACCCCGGCACGAGCGAGGCACACGGCCCCCGCCTGACTTCCCGGGTTGTCCATCAGTACCCAGGTATAACCGGCTCACGGCCAGGAAATCTCCATCCCATCCTGGAAATTAGGAGAGATACACTCCGGGATACGAGGGTCACCCGTCCTCCGTGATAAATCAGGGACTGAGCGGCGCTGCAGGAAGTTCGAGGCATCTCAGACTGCGAGCGACGCTGAGAAATCCCACCAAACACGAGACATTGAACCAACAATGGCTCAACGTCTCGTGTTTGCTGAGATATCGCTCAATGAAGTGGGGATCCACTGCGCGCTGACAGTTCTTTGATAGTCCGCGCGGTCGCCACCGGCGGCCCGACGTCGGCCTAACAACGGGCCGATGTCTCCGACGCCGGCCCGTTGTTAGGCCGACTTTGGGCAGCTGCTGTGTGCCTTTTCCAGGAGGACATCATGGAGAAGTCTGAGATCCTCTCAATTAGGCTTCGGTTCTTTCTGGCTGATTTTAGTGTGAACCCATGCATACGCCAGGATGGTGGTCAACCACCGGTCGGTGCCAAAATGTGTTTTTTTTTTCGTTCAAATATTGTGATCTTGACTGAAATAGGGTGGATCCGTTTACCGTAGAGCACCGCTGCAGACTGCAATGTCGTTGATCTAATTTGTCATCCACAACCCCCCAAGATGGAATTTCATAAATAATGAAACTGGAGGGATAATACGACCTTGCATCAGAGAAGGGTAATTCATTTTTTTCAGATATTTAACAAAGTGGGCCTAAGCTAAATGAAATGAAATGAATCGGGCTTCAGGCCACCTTTGTGAACATATAGGCTAAACTGGGCCAGGAGAACCTCCTGAGGATGGTGAGATGATACTGTCCTCCAGACACAGGATTCTAAATTCGAGCCCTGGCGGTCTGAGGCCGAGCACGCTACCTCTCGGTCACGGAGGCTCCCCACAATACTGACTTTCACACGTGGATGGGGAAGAAACATTTTTGTTTCTTTCAAACCGCCGAGACCGGGAACCGAACCCCGAACTCTGGCGTGAAAGGCAGCGGTGCTAACCACTACCCGAGGGCCCCCGCCCTGGACCTAAGCTATCAACTATACACATGATTACCGTGAACAAACACACCATGTTTTAGAGATGTACGAGGTATATCTGTTGAGGGCTCCAAATCTTCAAAGTCAGCGTTGCAGATGCGCTCTTCTGTGCAAAGCCAAAAGGTAGTAGCTATACTGCAAAGCTAGAAGGCAGTAACTGCTTACTTTTCAAGAAAACAGTTACTGCCTTTTGGCTATGCAGAGCACGGAGACGAGAGGAGCACGGGGGCTAATCAACCCGACCTACTTGGCACATGGTGCTCCTCGCCGTGAACGGGTTCCCACATTTCGCCCCCTTCGCTATGAAAGGGTGTATCTGCCACCTTGCAAAGTGGCAGATACACCCTTTCATATCCAAGGGGAGGATTTACTTGCCGCTTGTCTGGCAGAAGGCATGCCCGGACCGGGCCAGAAATCAATGTGACTAGACTGCGCAGTCCTGCGCTGAATGCGCAAGCAGTCCCCCAGATGGACAGTCACCCTGTCCAGTCTGAAGCTCCCGTTTCTGCTTCTATTGACCCGGTTCTGGCGCGGGTCACTGCCCTAATGGAACCACAGTCTTACCAGCAAATCAGAGACGTTGACGCAATGTCCACGACGGCGGCCAAACGCTTGGTCAGCATTGGATCCACGTTTCGTTCCTACTGCGTTAGTGTCACTTCAAATATGTCTATTTTCATTAAGAATCGTCATTTCAATGATAGGTGTTGTCCAACAGATGTGAAACAAGTGTCAGTATTTTCAATTTGCATTATGTTAATAAAAACATAAGCTGTTGAAGCAAACTTGGACAAAAGTAACGTTACTATTTGACAATTAAACTCACCCAGTTGCGGCCCATATTATGTCTATGTCTGTATACAAAAAAATATTATTCCTGTAATGTAGGCTATGCCTTACTGTTATTAGAATGCCTAGCAAATACGAGATATTGACCCAATATTGGTTTATTGTTGGTCCATCGTCTATGACGCTGGCCCAACATTAAACCAATATTGGGTCGATGCTTCGTGTTTCCTATCTTATCATCTCTACTGCTGATGTGACTCGAGCTCCAAACCTTTCAAAAGCATCTTGAATTCAGTGCCCCCCATCAATATACCTATAGTGACGTACTTCTCCGTGTCTAAACGATCAGAAAAATGCAGACAAATAGCGCGATTTTCATAAATGATTATGAAAATGTCGACAAAAGAATTGAATATAGAAATCTGAAAATTCCAGCACCCAATGCGTCTCTCTCGTAGGATTTTATGACCCGGTCAGACCGCGTAGAATGATCTTTTCAAACATCTCGGGTCTGCTTTGCTTGCTGACGCAGGCGTTCTATTTTGAGCCTGGAGTAAGAGGAATGGGACAGGGTCGCTCTTATTTTACGTGGACAAGTGTTTCGGAGATTGACAGAAACACCCCCATCTGACGAGACGACAGAGCTCTTCATAATTGAGATGTCGATTTTTCTCACCTTACAAATGACCGATACGTGATTCTTGTCTTATATTTAGACTTCAGTATGGTTTTACATTTACTTTAGTATTTTATTCTGACAATGATTATGATGATTGCGCAAACTCAACTTCAATGACCAGGCGAATATGGATATAAATAGGACCAACAGGAAAGATACATGAACCATAGCAAGCAAACCCTTTATATCTGCGTAAACACTAGTTTACAGTAATTATTACTTCAAAGCAATGGACAGGTAGCAAAACCGGATGCTGAAGCAAAGTCGTGCCAATGTAACAGGCATTGCCGCTGTATACATTGGTTATTTAAGTTATTTAACTTAAACTTTCACACTTAAAGTTGTGTCTCGCTACCGCGACCCACAGCTTCAAGGGGGTGAAAATAACTAATATATTTGTCAAATTTGCAACCAAATATTTTGCAAATCTTGCTGTTCTTGATGTTCTTGAGATATTCAATTTAAATTTTCAGTCACTTGAAGTTGTGTCTCTCTACCGCGATACACAACTTCAAGTGACTGAAAATATGTGTTATTTGTGAAATTCAAGTCCCAACATATATCAGTGTTTTAAAATTAGAAGCATATTTTACTTTTCACAACTGCCAATAAAATCACAGAATGTCTACCCTAGTCGACAGCAGTGTGCTAGGGGTTAACATTGGACTGATCAACATATGCGTGAGTTGTGACCTATATGACGTGTACACAAACATTGACCTCGTCATGACAATATGTAAGCAGTGACCTATATGTGACGTGTACACCCACCTTGAGTACGTCATGATCTCCAGAGTGACACGTGGTCTGGTGGGTGATGTCGCTGATCTTTCCGGCCTGGCTCACAGAGTAGATGAACATGGGGTACCTCTCCTGTTTCCGGGTCAGTATGGCCGTGTTCACGATCTCAGTGGTCTGAAAACACACAGAAAACACAACAATGAAGAATGTGTACAGATGTCCAGAGCAAAGACAGACAGCTGTAACTGCTGACTTTTCAAGTACTTGAAAAGTAAGCAGTTACTGCTGTTTGTCTTTGCAGTGTATGGATACAGACATGATACAATAATTGATGCATAGTGGCTGTCTTCCAAACCACAAATAAGTTAATTACATCATTGGATTGAAGTAGTGCATGTACAATTTAGTAGAAGGTAAATCTATGACAAAACATTGTCGTCATTTTTTGCATATCGTCATCCTATGATTTACGTGGCATATGATATCTACTACGTTACATGGAGTATTGCCAAACGGCGATGCACACAGTTTATATTCCATCATAGGATGTTCAGATAGATAACTGTGCAGAAGTTGTAATTACGCATTATATTATACGGTAAAATACTTCAACGCTTCTAGCTTTGGCAGTGAAAGGGAATTATTAATCATGGTGTATTCACCTTCAACGATACCGAAAAATTTGACTGCCAATCGCTACTATAATATTTTAAATCCCTTATTATTAGCAGGTTCTAGGGGTGGAATATTTGGGTAATTAACAAAAATGTTCAGGCCTAATGCCTTTAGACTAAATAATTATCATGATTATAAGAACGTTTATCCAACGCTTCCAGCTAATGAGAGCAGCTGCTTTATTTTTTTTTTAATAGTGCACGTTCCTAATAATGTGCGGCTTAAATTAGACATACTCATGTCGTGTTTTTTGTGGGATGCCACTTGACTCCCACGCCGAAATCCAAGTCGATGGAACGTGACAAAGGAGCACCCGTTCTGACGTCTCATATTTAATTCGACCAACAATGACCCCAAAAAACTCCCCCAGAAACAATTCAATGGTTTGATGTTGGGCCACCGTCGCAGACGGTGGCCCAACATCAAACCGACAGCGGTTCGATGTCCAGTGTTTACTGCATGGGTGTCAAGATGCTCGTGCTTTTCAGACCGCGCGTCCTTGTTATGTGTGCAGTGTGGGCGGAATGAACACCCCGTCCTTCATCCAGAGCGCGAGGGACGATGTCAGAACGTCTAATCAATGTCAGTCGACGTCTCAAACGTTCGCCCGACAATGAGCCGATCTTGTGCCCACGTAATTTGTTAGCGCGAAGATGTGCTCCACGTGAAAGGTACTGAGAGCTCGCAACTGGATTATCACCTCTCCGCAAGATCCACGACACGTCCCCCCGAGCAACGGCCAGACGTTACGGGAACGTTTCGTGGTCGTTTGAAGTTCATACGCCATGTAAAGACGTCACACAACAGGAAAACGGACAAAAAAAAGCTCGGAACTAGCGCAATCAAGTATTTTATAAACGTTGGTTCGCCATCTCAAGTGTCTGGCAGAACAATGAACTCATCGTTGGTGGGATACTAGTGCCAGAGAAGCAATACTGTATCCTGCAATGGCAAATGTTCTATAAACATTACAGTGGCTGTTCCGTGTTTAACATAATCGCATCGCATCGCATCGCATCGCATGTGGCTGCAGGGCACCACAATTAACCCACCATTGGTACCAGAAGCAACACTGCCTCCTGCAATGGCTGCTGCGCTGAGCCAACAAACCAGCTTCGTAAAGCCGTCTGTTTGTTTGCATTCGGGACGATTACTGTGCCTCTTGGGTGGAGAAAGGCTGGGGGCCTCACGTGGCGATATCAGTGGGTGGCATCAAGGCCCTTAAGATAATATTCCAATCCGGAGGCATCAACTCTTTTTGATCCCGCTACAGCAAACCGAACATCTTTGCCCAACGCTGGCTCAATGACGAACCAACGCCCGCAGGCGTTGGTCCGTCATTGAGCGAGCGTTGGACAAGGATATCCCCGCTCTCTGTAGTTACTATGGAATTTGCAGAGAGTTGCCTGCACTCCGGGATGGCAATCCCGCTGACTCATAAAGAACTCTGTAAGACAAAAAACTAGAGCCGAGAGTTTCCTCATCATTTATTGACGGGTTTGAAATGGATCAAAAAGCAGCGCTAAATATTTGATTTAGCATGTTTATTGAACAGCCTTTCAATCTGTCATTCGGAAAATAGGAATGGGCTAGAATAAAGAATAAACAGACAAGACGTAATAGTATGTCTAGAAAATGTATGGAAAATACAGAAAAGTCTTGAGCATAACCTTTAGACATATTTTAGTTTCCACCACATACTCGGAAGGATGAATATCCTGCCATCCATTTCCTAATTTGTTTACTGCGTACCACATGTAACTCAACAAGGATTGATCCAAGTCAGTCTGTGATAGGAATCCCAATCATTCATTGTGCTCCCCCCTCCCCTACAAGACGCAGGAATGTAAGGTGCGCCATTCACCTGTTATTTGGTGAGGATATTGCAAGTCCATTTGTATATGTAGCGTGTAGGTATGGCTACTGGTCAGGAACAGTGTTCTAAAAGCGACTGACCCGGATGGCCTCCAATCGACCAATCAGATGCCTCCTATCAGGGTCAGTCGCTTTTACAATACCGACCCCGTATTATATCAAACTTTGTGGTTTATCGTCGAATAAACCATGTGTTTAAACATCAATGGGAATAACGTAAAATACGAAAAACAAACAAATACGAAGGTATTACTTAGGACGAAGCAATGAGTTTTGATGTCCCAATCTCGCTAATTCGTAACGAAGAATGGGTCAAATAATAATATTTCGCACAAATATTCTTTTCGCAGAGGTGGATATAGTGTACTTTTCAGATGAATATTTTTATTTTCCAAGGCAGAAATCCGACGGAAATACAGACAAACACTGTAGGTTATCTGTGGTTGAAGAATCAGGCCGCCCTGATCATAATAAATATTGTCTCTGGCTCACACGTAACACACAGCCTCAGAAAACAATCTAAGAAAAGATACAGTCCAGAGTTGTTTCAGTACTGGTCCAACGTCTTTGACGTTGGACCAGTACTGAAACAACGCTGGACGAGTAGATCGGGTAGTTTGGTACAGACATCAGTTTGGCTACCTGTGGTTTGGGCTGATCTAATGCCAGGCCAGACACATCTGTGGACTGCAGGTGCACGGAAACCCTACCTCAGTGATTTTCTTACACAATAGATTTCTTCAGTTTTGCAGCTTAGGTTTTGCAGTTCAGGTTTTTCTCTTACATTTGTTTTACAAAAAATAATTTAAATAAATGTGGTTTGAGGGCACCCGTATGTACGTAGGCTAAATTGGACAACGCGAGTTCTCGAGTGCAGAATGATCAGTTAATGGGGAATAAAAATTATTTGAAGCTTAGGCTTTTCTTTTACATTTGTTTCACAATAAAACATTTAAATAAACGTGGTTTCAGACCACCTGTGTGGACGTATCTTTAGGATAAATCGGACAACCTGAGTACAGACTAATGGAGAAATAATGTAACTTATTGAAAATGAGCTAGATATCACTAATCAAAACAAATTTTTTTTATCCGATATGCCGCTTCTATTCTCCCGTTGAATGAAATGCTAATCATATGTATTGTCTTTAATCCATGTTAACAATATACGTACATTTCTTATCTGAATAAGTAAATAACTAAATTAACAGTGAATTGTAAAGAAAGTCTGGCGCAAACAAGAAAGCACGACGCAGCCTAAATAAATACGGATCTGTTGTGAGCAAAAAACCCGGTCACGCAGTCAGGGCACATCTCATCATCTGATGAGACTAAGTTAGCGGTGGGTGGTCCGACCAAGGAGTCCTGCCAGGAGAACCACGAATGTAATTAGTCTGAATCAGACAGCAAATCAGCCAAAGACTCTCTTCTGCGGATAATTCCTGACCTGCTCCCCCACCTGGTGATTGCCGGGGATACTACGCGGGTGCTCATTCCGCTGGGGGAATAGCTCAGCGTTTACGAAGTGTAGGAATACCATGCGTCTTCTCGGTGAATTAGAGACGTGGATCCAATGTTGGTTTAATGTTGGGACAGGGTTCTCCTGCAGGGTTCTCCTGAGGTTGCATGGTAATAGTACTGAAGGTTTTTTTAAAGAACCTATATTGTTTAGAGCGTATCTAGACAATTTGGGAGTCACATTTACAGAAAGGATAATAATTGCAATATCAGTTGAAATAAAGATAATTATTATTCATAAATCATGAATATCCCAGACGATGGCCCAACATTAAACCAACACAGGGTCGAGATGACACTGCTATGTTCGGCGGTTATGCTTCCAAAAAACACATCGTGTGTTATGATGCCGTGCAAAGCAAGTATCTGCTTACTTCACAATCAAGCAGATACTGCCCTTTGAGTTCGCAGAACAGTATAACTATGATTGAGTGCGACACATGCATAATAGGTCACTGATCCCGCTGATGACGATCTATCATTTTTGTCGCTGCTTTTTTTGTCTGGGACGCAGTTGCGACATTGAATCAACGTCATTGACGTTGATTCAACGTCGCAACAACGTCGTGTGCACAGTGGGAATGCATTGACGTTGATTCAACGTCGCAACAACGTCGTGTGCCCAGTGGGAATGTGGTAGGTGGAAAACGACATGGCAGCTATATCATGTATATAGAACAAATTATTATGTAACAATTTGTCTCAAATTATTTTGATATAATTATCAGGCTTTGAAATTTTTTCATAGATTTCATAAAGATATAAGTTGCAATTTATGTTACTCATTCTTTCATTTTAGTCCACAACATGCCCCCCCCCCAATGGTCATTAGCCGTGACGTCCTCTACAAGGCGGTGGATTGCTGTATTTGTTTTATCCGAAAGAATAAACTTTTCTCAACATGGCGGTAACTGAGAGCGATCTCGACCCAAACGTCCGAATAATGTCCATAACTTTTTAATGACTGCGCGGAAAATGAGCTGAGCATGCGATCTCGTAGCTGAAATGTTACTTTATTCACAAAATGCACAATTCATCTGATATTATGGGCTTAAGTTAACAGCCCCACTAATAGAATGATACAGAACTATTCTAAATGCACTCATTCTGTCATGCATTTATGGTTTGTTTGTGTCAACGTGGTCAACATAGACGGGAACAGCAATTTGTCTGGCAGAATTGACAGCTGTAAGTGACACTGAGTGAGTAGAATCAGAGAATGATGGAGTTAACCCTTGTCCTGCTGAATTGTTTCAATTGTATTTTTTGTCATTTGAAGCTGGAATTGCTAACGCAATTTCCAGCTTCAAATGACGAAAAATATAGATATTTTTAGAAAATATACATCTTCTAAATTGAGTTATTTGACTAGCTGAACATCTACCACAAACTGTATTGTCCATTTTCAGTGACATATTATTTGGCTTAAAATATGGCCAAAACCGTATATATCCGGGTCTAGCAGGACAAATGTTAAGATGCCAGTATCCATGTCTGGTCCTCCGTCTGTCAAAACAAATCTCAACTGACCATGGTCATCATGGTCATAGCCTTATCAATTCAGAAATTAAATTAAATAATTTCAGACAATGTTATTCGTACTTATTCGAAGAAGACAGGATGATAAAGGGGGCTTACAATTCGATCTTTTGATTTCATTCAATTGTTAGACACAATTGGACAAAATACAATGTAATGTACAATATATTGAGTCGGGAGACCACTATTAGGACACATAAATGATATGTGTAGCTCTCATAACGAATAGACAAACAATTCCGCGAAATGTATTTACACTGTGTTTTGTAAAGCGACACATCTGACTGCTTGGATAAATGTGCACCCTGGCAAATAAATGACAGGCCGGCCCACTCTCTGTGTCTGGTTTATTTACAAGAGTTGGTCAGCGCCGAGCATCTCAGGCGACCACGAAACGTTCTCAGAACGCTGGCCCAATACAGGTCCAACGCTGGACCTGTATTGGGCCAACGTTCTGTTAGTGGTATTTTTCCCCAACCAGGAGCAACCAGCAACACCAGTCTCCTGTGGCCTGCCTCTCCTGCTGCCGTGCAAAGCTAAAAGGCAGTAACTGCTTGCTTGTAAAGTAAGCAGCCACTGCGTTTTGGGAGTCTATCCTGCCAGCCACGGTGTTGATTCTAGGAGGTCAGTGCGCAGCAAGTACCGGCCCAGCTGTCAGTGGTCGCCCCCCGATACTCAGAATAAACAGGCAGGGATATATTATTATGAGGACGTTTCGTCGGGAGGGATTCTAAAATATTATCGGATCCCATTAGAGCAGCTGTCCCCATGGACTTGTCCATGGACACACTCTGATATCTAGAATAAACATTAACAATTATATTATATTCGTGGGGATAGTATTTTGTTTTTCAGGCTTCTAGCTGTCTCGTTGGTCGTGGCATGGCTGTTCTGATCCCCGGCTAGAGGAAATATTAACATATATTTTCCACATATGTTCTAGATTCTTTAATGCTAAAGATCAAACGCAGTTGCGTGGTGCATATTTGTCAACTTATTTATAGTGACGAAGTACGAAAGTCCATTTACCTTCCATGCTAGTTATGTATCTAATAGTTCACGTAGTGGTTATTGGACTTATTTAAACATGTCACATATCCCTTAATTTATGAACCCCTATTCCCTAAACCTCATTCAGGGATCTAAACTTTCATCAGATATCTCAATTTAGATTTTGAGCAATTCCAGATTTTCTGCTGTGGCTCCCATTTTTAGACTCGAGTGATTGTACATCCGTTTAACCCTTTGACTTCCAGGCCGGAGTGCATGCCAAGATCCAAATATACTGGTGTAGGAGTTCTATTTTTCGTCATTTGAAGCTGGAATTGCTAACGCAATTTCCAGCCTCAAATGACGAAAAATACATAAATGTAGTATATATTTGACGAAAATTTGTGTCAATTTATGGTTACGTTCATTGACGAATGACGACGGAAATTTCCGTCATGTATGGTAGTGAAAAGGTTAATAGGAATCCAGAATAATCGTAATACTCTTATTCGCATAAAAAAGTTTGAGTTCCCATTCATGATTGGGTTTTGAGTTCCCTGATTCCTCGTAGGTTGGGCAAACTCCACTATCATACAGCCAATCGCCCAGCCATTGCTGACTGATAAACTGTCACGCAATATACACGTGGAAGGGCACACGTTTCATAATACTCCACGACCGTCATTATAATAAATAGCGAAAGTAATACAAAGTAAGATAGAGAGCAGCAGAGTTCACAGATGGAAAAATATTTAGAATTAGGACGAAACATAACGGAGAAATGGAAAAAATCTATATCAGTTAGTTATGTAATCAGTGTTAATAGATCGCCTTTGTGCAAATTAAAATAATTTTGACAAACATTCATCATGTTATCATGTTCAACATCTCAGATTAGGAAATCCATCTGCAAAATTTCGCTATTTTGGTGCGGAAATTTTACATATGCCCCCCTCCCCCCCCCCCCCCCCCCACACACACACACACTTATATCATGATAATGATGTTTGCTTTCTAACTTTATTTAAAGTAGTTAATGACTATGTATATTTTAAATACCGTTTGCTTGTTTAATTATATAAATGGCAAGCCTGATTTCAAGGGTACATATAGGCCTAATGTCAATTGACATGTGATTTTGCAAGATAAACCCCGTTGTACATGTTGTATATATTTGTTTCATGACAAATAAGTCAGTAATAACTTTTATTTGTTTCATTAAAACATCTATAAATCTATCGATGTATCATTATTTTTATCGTTTTAGATATAACCTCTAGTCTACCCAGCCGTCGACAAAGAACAGACCGTACTCCATCTCTGCGGACCTCGCCTGTGGCATTGTCAAACCTCTGTTATGTTATGTACAGCGGGTCACTTGTGCGGTGGCTCAGTCTTTTTTATCGGCTGGACCCATGATATGCCCACTGGTCCGTTATGAATGATAGCGCCCTCCCCGCTCAGCCGTGGCTCCTCACAGATAATAGTCACCGGTGAAAAAACGATACGCCGTCCAGCTGTGTCCCAACGTCGGGCCAACGTCTGCGACGTTGGCCCGACGTTGGGACACAGCTGGACCGACGTCTCGTTTTGCACGGGATGACATTCTCCATCAGCCGTGTCAATACTGGGTTTACAGTGGGATTAACCCTCTCTGTGCTACAACTACAAGCGGACCCGCTCCCCCGTGTATTTGGCACTAATTTTTTTTTACTCATTATCCCACTGTTATTTTAAATTATCATCCACTAAAAGCTGTGTCTCGCTGCCGCGATCCACATCTCTAAGTGGGTGAACATTGCTCATATTTGTTTAATTTGAGGCCAAACATCTGGAAATATTGATCTTTAAACACACATTTCATTCCTATTAACTGTAATGATAATCATGTTAATCAGCTGATAAACGAGATCAAAAACGACTATAGTCGTGATTAACAGGTAAAGGGTTAACACTAAATAATGATAACCAGTTCCCTTTAATTTTTATAGCAAAGAGAAACAAAATGCTGATTTTATTCTTATAGTAGATGGCACATAGTAGGCCTATATGCACTTCCATTTCATTAATCAATTAAATATGGACATACATTTGAGTATCTCTGACGCCTTAAATATCAACCGATAATGTAAACTTTATCCTATGACTTACGACTCAAAACCTATACCACTTAAATTCGTTCTCTCTTTTTATAATAATATTTGTTTCACTAACAACATTTTGTAACAAAATGAATTCACACGAAACAGCCCTAACGCAACCATGGTAACATTTTTTTTAATCTGTCCATCTATGTTAAAAAAATACTTTAAGACAAAGACAATGCAGCTTCTCAAAACAGGAAGAGAGATTTACATAAATATTATCTGATTATGCTAATAGTTTGGCTTCCCATAAACATATCAAACATAATCCGTACAAATCCCCTGGTTCAACGCAAAACCACCGATGAGATCAGCATCATTGAAATAAAACAAAGGGAGACACCAGTAGCACACCAGTAGCGCAGATCGGAAACGAAGATACAGGTACCGTCAGAAACGGTTTTCTTTCTTGTAATAATAACAGATGCACTGGAAAGAGAGGCCGGGCATGGTTGGAGGGCGAGATTACGCAGACGATCTTTTGTAGGTCTGCGACAGACGGAGATTTTGGCAAGTCTAAGGGTTCTGGGTTTGGGGGTCATGAATGCCGTTGTTCTCTGTAAGTGGCAAACAAGAGACTCTGGCTTGCACGTTGTCTAGAAGCCGGGCCAACGTCGTTGACGTTGGCCCGGCATTTAACCAACTTGCGAGCCAACGTTTCTGATTTTCTGGCGGGCTGCGAGTCTGTTTTGGGATCAAACGTTTTCTCCGGGACAAGATAAACACCCAGCATTGAGCAGCGCATTGACAGACCCATCGTTAACCTGGACATTTGCAATACAGGACTATTTTCAAAAAGACATTTTCAGATCTCCCAAATTCTTGCTACGATTTATTATTATTGGTAGCGGGCATAAATACTAATTATGATAATTATTTTAATTCCAATGAATATAATAGCCTAAGCCTGTATGGATAATCATTGTAAGGCCTAACTATGTATTCTATTATTTGTCATCGAGTGAACCTTGCACGATACGACTTTTATTTGAGGAACTACTTTTCTCAAGATGCACTGACACATCAATCACACTCATAGAACGGCGTTCTAAATTAGAAAAGTACCAATTGGAATATTTGGAGAATAGAGTGAGATTTTCCCAACTGTGTGTTAGCATGAATCCCCAAAAATCCGCCCCAACGTTATTAATGAAGTACTCGATGGAGTGTGTCTAAGCTCGGCATCAGAATCGGAAGCAAACTGTTTAAACTGCGCTGTGTATTTTCATGTTACATCTCAGCAGGGTAAAACTAATACCCAGAAGAAACGGCCACCCACTGTGCTATAATGTCAGCTCTGCTGTCGAAAACCCAAAATACAATAGCTGCTCACTTGTAAACTTTACAGTTACTTCCTTTCGGCCTTCTGTTTTGGCCTTTAGCACAGCAGAGACGATTATGAGTGTGCTGATGTGGGTCATATACATGACATACTTGACATATTACAACTCCTGACCGTTGGATCTTACAGTCATCGTCCAAAAAAACAAACCATTTGTTAACCTTTTCACTACCATACATGACGGAAATTTCCGTCGTCATTCGTCAATGAACGTAACCAGAAAATGACACAAATTTTCGTCAAATATATACTACATTTATGTATTTTTGTCATTTGATGCTGGAAATTGCGTTAGCAATTCCAGCTTCAAATGACGAAAAATAGAACTCCTACACCAGTATATCTGTCTGGATCCTGGTATGCACCCCGGCCTGGAAGTCAAAGGGTTAAAGGTCGGCTAAAGTGATGTTGGTACTGACATACATCATTGATCCGATATTAATAAATGGCTTGTTGTTTAGGAAGATGCGGGTTACCATTTTTTCAGGGCGGGTGATTGTTTTAAAAGGGAGAGAAACTCACTATTTGGCTTGCGAGCAATCAGTCTGATATATTTACGTTTACACGTGGAAATACCGATAACACAATACGCAGACAGCTTCTCTGATCGCTGTGCATGTATGTCCGCTATATGTCTTCTTTCTGGGCGCTGCAGATCTAGGCGCCTACTGCTATCCTCTTTTACCTGTTTATCCATCAAGTTATTTAGTGTGAATTTTCACTCACTCGAAACTGTGTCTCGCTGACGCGATCCACAACTTCAAGTCGGAGGAAATTATTCAGATTTGACAAAATGGAGGTCAAGTATGTTTAAATCTTGCTGATTGATGTCACGTTTTATCTTTAACGTGTTTGAAACGTGGTACTTAATGTGGTAATAAAAAAATGAAAACCAGAATATAATCGGGACGGGCGATCAAAGGCTTAAACGCATCCATATATTACCATATCAAATAATGCACAATTTAAATAAATCATCAATCATAGGTTTTTTCATTTCATCAGTTCTTTCAACATTGGATTATTTTTTATTTCGTTTGAACAAGGACAATATTATCTTATTCTATTTTCCTTGGTTTGAAGCGGTTTAAAACAATTGAAGAATGTATATGAGTAATTAAATGTAGCAAACCATTTTTATTGCGATAGAGTCGCCAACACAATTCGTCCCCTTGGATTTGAAAAAATGTATCTGTCACTTTGTAAAGTGGCAGCTACACCCTTTCATATTCAAGGGGACGAATTGTATTAAGTTTCAATAGCAAGGGCGGGTTTTATCCACAACAAAGTGCAGCAATTCCCCAAAGATCAAAGCAACACTAAAAAATGTCTGCAATTTTATTATCGATTTGTTACTACGACCTACATTGTATATTACTGGCCTATGTCACGGATACACCTGTAAATAATGACCGAGCCACCTGCATGTACTGTACTGGTTGATATTTAAAAGTTAAACTGGAACTAAAGGTCTATGATATTATTACATTTATCATGTTTATTTTAGTGTATAAATGTAAAACATAACTATATGACGCTTTTAATAGGCGTGATGTAAAAATCTTCCTAAAAGTTATTGTTATTGATATAAATATTCGATGTTTTAACATCAAACAGTTTATTATATACAAAGCTTATTTTCCGCACAATACTGATGAATAATTAATTTGCAATAGTGGGGTATTTAGAATATTTTGACCTGCTTATCAAAACATATTAAGTGAATATGTCAACGGTTATAAACCAACGCCGGAAAGAATATTCGCGAAAACTGCCAGGAATCTCAAATATCCACGTGTGCCATAACAGACGTTAAAGTGCACTAGGTGGCAGTCAGGTGCTGCAGCGCGATGGCCGCCTTGGTGGGGGGGGGGGCGAAAAAACAAAGGTGCGCCAGTCTGTCTACAGGGGCTGTCTCCAACTCCATCTGTGCCGTCGTGGTCAATGGTTAAAAAGTCACGCCAGCCCGCCACGTCAGCGGTGGTCAAACGTCTGCTCAACGTTTGACAGGAGTTTCCCGTTGTAAGGCAAGTCAACACCAGCAGTCAAGGCTTGGCAAACACCACCAGAAGCAACAGTCAACAGTGGATGGATACTGTAAATTTGTGATTTTAACGAAGTGGAAAATTCACAATCTCACTACAATTTGAGATATACCTCAAGAGGGTACTATATCCTTAGCAGCTCATTAATTATTGAGCTCGTAATATTTAATGTTTATTGGTTGTTGCTTTTCATATCTCTTTTGGTAAGTGCTTTGAGCGCGTGACCGTCGTGACCGCTTGGTGCGAGCATAGAGTTCGAAAAAGTCTATTCTATGGTGCGAAGGCTTGCCCAGAGAAGATTCGTAAAATTCGCAAAAAAAAATTTCGGAGAAAATGGCCACTTTACAGAAGGCTTAACAGTAGCCTGTGGTCTGTAAGTGCAGGAAGCGTTTAGAAAAGCACAACAAAAATGTCAACACAATAAAGAGTAAAAATCCGGCATCCATTAGAGACCGAGCCGAAATGATCCAGTGTTGGCCTGACATCAAACCAACATGGGACAAACCAGAGACCCATTTGACCGAGGACTCAACATCAAAGTCGTGAATTTGACCGGCTATGTTAATCATGAAAAAATCATTACGAATCATTAAGAACTGCAGACCAAAAAATCATGGTTGCCAGACGTGCAATCTCTGCAAGTATTGAATTTTAGAAAGAAAACCACTCACATGCAGACAGAAAAAACATATTATATTGAATTTGCTTGTACTCTTGAAGCTGACGACAAAAATACACTGAGCATGTGATGTCTGTCATCGTCAAGTTGACACACTGTGTGAAAATACGATATTAAAACTCAGTAGACAGATCTATAATCATGTATGACATATGATGGAGATAAACCACGCAATTCCAGCTTAAAATTATTGAAAAATATGCTCAGCAGGACACGGGTTTAAAGGTGATCTATCACCCCTTATATGGTATGAATGTTTATGTCCTTATATGGGGTGATTGGCCATCATGTGACCCTCCGGGAGGGTCACATGATAGCCAATCACCCCATATATGGGGGTGATTGGCTATCATGTAACCCTTTCAGAGGGTCACATGATAGCCAATCACCCCATACAAGGAAACACTTGTGTCCCATCTTGTGGCAACTTTGATTTATTTCTCACAAATTTATTCATATTATATAAGGGGTGATAGATCACCTTTAACATGTGACGAAATCCAGCAAACACAAAACATTTGTATAATATTTATACAACGTCGGCCCAACGTCTTCGACGTTGGACCAACATTTCATCAAGGTTATACAAATGTGTTGTGTTTGCTGGGAACGTATATAATAACGACATTTCATAACGATTTACGATTACACGTGCGTAAACACACACAAAGACGATAATAAAAAATTGTGAAATATAATAAGACATGAAACGAAATCGTGACTAACCGTAATAATCATTACTTACACTTTCTCTCTTGATTTAAATCATACAAAATATTGATATGTTTGCACTTGACTACTTGCAGATCAACATAGATATAATCGTCGCCCATGCTTAATGCCGTATTATCTTGTGTTAGCAAGAAAATATGGAGTATTATCTTGTGTGTTTTTTGTACTACGCATAGATCACATTACAAAGCTTGCCTATGCCTTGTAAAAATTTAAAATAATAACTTCTCTTAAAAATAAAATTACGTTTTAGCAGTGTATCGTTCGTTCAAACTGTTAACAGAATACCGGTGATGGCATCGAACTATTAAAATTTGATGAAAATAATTCAACTTGATGTCGTTTATCTACAGTATAAAAAATCAGTGTCAATAATAGTAGTAACACTTCTCCTGCTAATCGCGACAATATTCGTTTTAATCCGTTTTATTAGCCGATTAAATCACAGTTATTGGAAATGAAATGACTGTTTAACCATTAAGATTTGCAAATGTTTGGTGACAAATTAAACGAATATCAGTAATTTTCAGCCCCTCGTTGTTGTGGGTAGCGGTAGCGAAACGCAACTACGAGGGGCTGAAAATTACTGATATTCGTTTAAGTGGCTGAAAATTTAAATTATTTAATTTAGCAGGACTATGCTCAAGACAATCCCTGTCAACGAAATAACAGTGGTTTATTTTGCCATTTCTACCATGGAGCAGCAGCAATGATGCTGCGATTCGTGGTGACGCTCAAACCTAAAATTTAACACATAAAATCACAATTGTAACGACTCGTTTTATAATTTACATCCGTGTGTCTATGGTTGCGCGGCTAATAATATCAAATTTCAATGCAGTGAAAGTATTCATCATCACCCAAACTGATATGCAAAGCCCAAATGCAGTAACTGCTTACTTGATAAGTAAGGAGTTACTGCCTTTTGGCTTTGCTTAGAAGCTCACAGTCTGTGAGGCCGACAAGCACAGACACGAAATATTGACCCTTTGTTGGTTCAATGTTGGTCCACCGTCTACGACGCTGGCCCAACATTGAACCAACAATGGGTGAATGATTGCTGGGCAAGCGCGGACAGCACAGCACGACCACACCACGCCAACGCTCTTTGACTTGACCACACCCTGGTATTTTGAAGAGCCAAATGGCTGTAACAGCTTACTTGAAGATTAAGCAGTTACATCGTTTTGCAATGCCACGGCAGTATTCTGGCATTAGAGCAAAGACCATCAAAAAACTCTTGTAGGTAGTCGCCTAGCTGGCCACACCATTATATTGTACACTGTCACGACTGTGGGAGCTGCGTTTTTCCGAGTTTTTATTTTCGCGATGTTAATAAGAACCGCGCAAAAACGCCAATGCCATAATAATAGGCATATACACTTTTTATTCGCGATATGTACTATTAAGTAATCAAAAATGTATTTGTTGTAATTAAGTTAGGTTGATTCGCGTTCATTTATATATACTTGATATTCTTAATAATACAGCTGGCCCTTGTGATAGCAACATGAAAAGAGAGTTTATTTAAGATGTGTCTGCCACCACTATGTTTTGTCTAAAAATTCTTAACGAAATAAAATGATTCCCAATCTAAATCATATTAATGTGGTGAAAGCTCAGCTGATCCAATAATTTAATTTGGACGTCTTTTATTTTTCATACATTTATTTTTCGTCATTTAAACCTGGACATTGCGTTGTCAGCATTTCCATCACAAACTCAAATACAGCTATAGGAATAAGCGTTTTCGCGCAATCTCAAACTCATCAAAACTGTTTATTTACAGCAGGCGACATCACGTACGTGCAGCGGCTGCGGACTTACAGCGTTATCCCGACGTCACCGCCGTGGAATCTAGAAAAACTATTGATTGAAACGGAGCGGGCAGGGCAATCTGTCTGTTGCATGCATTCCGGTACAGGCAGCCTGCATGGCAAACCATCGGCTTCTGCGGCGGACAGGAGCGCTACAGCAATGCTCCTCTGCAAAGCCAAAAGGCGGCAACTGTCTACTTGTAATGTGAGCAGTTACCACATTTTGGCCTTGCACGACGGAGCAATGGTTCTCTAAAGAGGATTGTATTTGCTGACTGCATGGCTGTCCGGCTGACTGACTGGCTGGTTGGCATTGCAGTACAATAACAGGTTATTTCTAAATAACATATTTTACTGGAGTATACGCAAATATATCGTCGTCTACATATGACACTCTGGCTGCTAGGGACAATATATAACCACACATAAAACTAAAAAGTTCTTTGCAAATAGCAGTTTGTTTCAAGAGTGTAAATACTTCTGAATACAATAAGCATGACAAAGACCCTTCATATAAAGCTAAATCACTAAAAAATATATAACTTCAATACATTCAACTGGCGTATTATCATGGTTATAGCTCCTCGTCAAATTACACACGTCCCTATAATTTTCAATCACGTCAGATTGGCGGTCGAAGGGGGCGGGGGCCCTAGGGTAGTGGTTAGCACCGCTGCCTTTCACGCCAGAGTTCGGGGTTCGGTTCCCGGTCTCGGCGGTTTCAAAGAAACAAAAATGTTTCTTCCCCATCCACGTGTGAAAGTCAGTATTGTGGGGAGCCTCCGTGACCGAGAGGTAGCGTGCTCGGCCGCAGACCGCCAGGGCTCGAATTTCGAATCCTGTGTCTGGAGGACAGTGTCATCTCAATCATCTCACCATCCTCAGGAGGTTCTCCTGGCCCAGTTTAGCCTATATGTGCACAAAGGTGGCCTAAAGCCCGATTCATTTCATTTTTTTTGGCGGTCGAAGGAGGTTCGACTAGTCTCGGAATACAATCCAACGGCTTGTTTTTGACTTTCAGCCTGCAGTTTGCTTGTGGGACCTCGACACTAAATTGGCCCATTTATCCTGAGCGGAAGGTGAGCACATAAATTCATCACTTACTGCCTGCACACCTCAGATAGCTGAGTGCCGATATATCTAGTTTCCAGAACAGGATCCCACCAATTTCCAATGATACTCCCTCCATTTTTTATTTCAACTTTTCATAATGTAATAATCTTCTAAATGTGCGTACAGGCACAGGTGTTATTAGAATAAATTATCTAAATATTATTGTTGTATTGTTTTCTAAAGAAAAGAGCGTTTCTTTTATATTAGTATGCTATTCACTACCAATATTTGTTTCTAAATATAATAAGACTATTGAGTAAGACTTTTTTAAATCATTTATGGTGACGAATTCTCGATAGAGGCCCACATTGCGATTCCAAAATATGCATTTTTTTATATTGCTTATCGTTAATTATCCTGTTGTGACAGACTGTTTGTTTTGTAATCCTATTAAAAAGACGTAACAATGCTGATTTGAAAGAAGACTCATTAAATTTAATTGCGTAGATGTAAGCACAATAATAGCCAGTAGAGAGACTCAGAAGAGCTGGCACATCTCACTGTCAGATTATCTGAGGCCGAGGGCCACTTGTAAGACATGCATGTTTGACAAGACACATTGCTCCAACGTCTGTAACGTCTGTACAGTGCTGGGCCAGCTTTGCAGATGCTGGCCAAGCACTGTACAGACGTTACGACAGCCCATAAGGACGTCTTTCAGGGTGGTCCTCTGTTCCTGTTGTGTGTAGGCCTACACACGTACAAGCCACATGGCTCGCTCAATGTTGTCAGGTCATGTGCAGCTGCGTTTTGGCGATCACCACTCTCCCCGGATCCGTGTGCCCCAGCGTCCCCTGTGTCCCCGCCCTCCCCCAGTGTGTGTCCCCATCTTTCCCCGTGTCCCCACCCTCCCCCTGTGCCCCCAGGACGCATGATGGAGAATCATTTATCAGAGGAGCGGTCTCCCACTGGGCATACGACGTTGCTGCGACGTTAAAATGACGTCGCAACAACGTCGTGTGCCAAGTGGGCTCTTCTCAGACCGCTCCTGGGAAATAACACTAGCAGACACAAAGAGTCGTCTGTCCTTCAGAAGAAATCTAAAGATACAGAGAATCATTTTTTAGTAATAACCCACTGGGCACACGACGTTGTTGCGACGTTGAATCAACGTCATTGACGCCACAACGTCGTGTGCCCAGTTTGATCAGGGAGTTTATGATAGGACTCAAGCGATACCGTTTAGCCAAAAAAAATATGCCCACTAAAATGATGCGGTGATGAATATTCAGATGTAGAAAGAGTCGACAGACGAAATCTAACTATACAGATAATATTTTTTTTAATAATATCAGGGAGGCTATGATGTGACTCTTTGATAATACCCAAGAAATACCGTTTCACCAGATTGAATATACGCACTAAACTATTATGCTAAGGTATGGCTTCAATCAAATTTTTGAAAAAAATCCAACGGTACGATCATGTCATGTGGTATTATATATTGTCAATCAACATCGTTCATTGAATTGGGCTTATAATTCCACTGAAATTGATAAAATAGTATGTAGATATGCTTAGTTGATCCAATAATTCAATTCGGAATATGTATCTCGTTGACCATCTCGACTAATCACATTTTTTTCAATATCGTGGCATATCCACAACTGAAAGTGTCTCACAGACTCTTATTTTATCATGGTGTGTGTGTGTGTGGGGGGGGGGGGTGTGGTTTCCAGTGGACTGGACAGGACAGTATTCGTGGCCAAAGCCAAAAGGCAGTAACTGAATAATTGACAAGTCAGCAGTTACTGTATTCTGTCTTTATAAGACAGTATTAACGGATCCGGGTTGGTCGGTCTGTTTGGGTTCCCGGTGATCCGCACCCACAGAATCTGGATCAGATGCAGTCCCTCCCCCCCTCCAGCAAATGATTCACCCGATGATGTTTCAATGTTGGGTCAGCGTCGAAGACGATGGGCCAACATTGAAACAACATCGGGTGAATGCCTCGGTGTTTGCTGGGGGCGGTGGATTTCTGGATGGCAACGTATTGATCCGCGTGTGCGGACACGATCCCGAGGACGTCAGCCCAACGCCGGGCCAATGCTGAGAAAACGTTGGACCGGGATTCAGCGTGGGGTCGCAGATTTGCAGCTATTCTAGAGCAAACACGAAAAGTTCACCTAATACTTTGCCGTTCAAAGCCAAGAAGGAATCGTAAGACACTCGTAAACAATTGACAAAGTAGCGTTGTCGAGCCAACGTCACATACGCTGACCAATAATGCCAACATCGGGTCAACGTCACGAATTGACCATGCCATGCTGCATGTGCAAACTCTAACTGTGGGATGGTATTAGAATATTAGTGCTGTGTTATCATCCAGACTGGTGTATACAGTGAACAGTTATCAGCTGGTATTATTCAACAGTTACAGTCCTAAGGCAAAAGGCAGGAACTGCTGACTTGAAAAGTAAGCAGCTACTGCCTTTTGACGGCAGTCCTGACATGGAAATCATAATGATCAATATTGTGACATAGGCCCCAAACAGTCAGGAGAAATAACACAAAGTTACACACCGTGTTTCCAGAAATGATAATGGAAATATTGTGGAACAAGGCCTTCCCAGTTCACACGAGGGATTGACCCAGTGCTGCTTCGCCGTCGGCCCAACATCAAAGCAACATTGGGTGAACGCCTCGTTTTTGCTGCCGTGGCGAGGGGGGAGAAGAATGGCACGTGCATAATGTTTTAGATCACATGTTATTGTTGCTGCTGTCATTCAGAACAAAAACACGGATGACTGGTTATCATCGCTGTTTACATTATGTACTTCGCAGAATCAAGGAGGATGTAGAGAAAAAACTAGAATTCTTTTATTGAATTCACTATTTCGCTATTGAATTTCCATTCTCATGACAACTGAAATTAAAAAAATACTTCAGATCATTAGTGCCAATAAAAGTGTCGACTATTATCTTTATCAGCATCTGCCTTTTACAAAGTGGTAGGAAGCCAGCAAACACGAGACATTCACCTAATGTTGGTACAATGTTGGGCCAGCGTCGTACACCAACCCTTAAACCACCGGTCCCGATTATATTCGTGTTTTATTCTTCATTTTATTACAACTTTAAATAACAGCTTCTCAACATCTTTAAAATTATATGTGGCATCAATCAACACGATTTCAAAATCGGTGACTTCCATTTTGTTAAATTTGCATAATTTTCACTCACTTGAAGTTGTGGATCGCGTCAGCGAGACACAACCTCAAGTGAGTGAAAACTATGCAAATTTGACTAATTTGGCGGTTAACGGGTTAATGCCATGGAAATGATACAACACCTGCCCAAAGAGGCTGATAATCCATAAAGTCAGCAAAGCGATAATATTCAATAGTGCCCCTTAGAAGCACGTTATATGCTTTCAGCCTACTTTACTAAGATAAGTGGTAAAAGAAGGCAGACTGAAATACCATCTCAGTTGAGTGATGGTGACTATAATCATGGAGATAGTGAAGGTTTGCATGCCATAGTGCTTGTGATGGTATCTAAGTACCACTAACACTACTGGCCACTCTTTAAGTGCAATGGGTGACTATCTCCAACTCAACTAGGGGCCTAACTGTTGACAACTTCCACAAAATATTTTACCCAGCGTCATAATTATTACAATGTAGAAGCCATTCACAAATCATTAACAATACAGCGAGATTAGTCTAACTAAATTCCAAAACTCTGCAAGACAAATAAATTAATTGAAAACAATTTATTCTCAATAACTGTGTCCAGGTTCACGTAAATAGGTAAAATTAAAGTAGCTTAATCATGCATAACAGACAAAACAGGCATAAGCAGCTAAATTATTTTGAAATCGGTTTCACAAAAATTACTATAATCTCATTAATCTAAGTGCGCTTTCAAAGCCCAAGGACCGCAAGGGTTAATGTTACCGTAGAATATGTAAGACGGGTCTCTGACCTAGAAACACTCGCGAGGAGACGGGAACCCACTAGCTCTAATGGTACAGACGCAGTGTAATAATGATGATGATGACCTACAGCTACAGCACAGCAGATAATACAAGTTGAGCCTGCGTTGGTCCAATGTTGGACCAGCGTCCGCGACGCTGGCCCAACATTGAACCAACACAGGCTCAATGTCCGCTGTGATAAAGTAGATCTACAGTCTTCTGCTTGTACATGTATATTAACCTTTTATTTTTTATTAGCCCATTAAATACCAGCTTTTGAGCAGATAAAACGTGACATCAATCAGCAAGATTTCAAAATCGTGGACCTCCATTTTGTCAAATCTGAATAATTTTCACTCAATTAAAGTTGTGGATCGCCTTAGAGAGACACAACTGCAATTCAGTGAAAATTCAAATTAAATAACTTGGCGGCTAAAGGGTTATTTCGATTACAATATAACACATAGAATGTAGCAAATAATACCATTTGCAAATTTAAATTAGCTTATCATGTATGTTTGTTCTTAGTGCTGGATGCAAATTTAATTCACCAGAGAAAAATTGAAAAAATTGAAATTCACTTATATACGAAAAATGTCCCACAGTCAAAAAGTCATTATTATATGATAAAAAGTTTGTTCATTTTAGAATTTCAACCCAAATCATGATGTATTCCCCAGGGTACGACATTATGTTGGTGGAGCGATTTATGTGTCAACTACACAGCTGCAGTGGCATGCAGTTCACTCGGGGGTGGTTGGTTGTGGTTTAGACTGGATAAGACATAAAAAACGGCTGCACCGCCAGCTTGTTTGAATCTACGGTGAACGTGTTTTTCTCTTCCAGTAGGCAAACACATAAAGTCAAGCTAATGAACCTCATTAGGGTCTCTATGCTTATACTAGTGTACTATCCCAGTAAACACGACACGTAGACCCAGTGCTGGGCTAATGTTGGCCCAGCGTCGTAGACGATAATAACTTGCGGTACTTCCGTATGTCAGAAACAAACAAAGACACAATTAAAGATACGTTTTGATTTTTCAAACAGTGTTTTAAGCTACATTTGAAATATTAATTATCTGTCAAAACGGTCTACAGATTCAATTAATTTTACACACCAAGGCATACATAAACAATCCCAACCACACCCAGCTGAAACTACTATACCGGCCAATACCATTCTAGCATAGCTACTTCATTTTAGAGGGAAATGTCCGTTTCGATAAGCTGATAAGAAAGAGGCCAATACAAATAAGAAGGATAATTTATGTGAATATTGTATAGACGCAACCCCTCAGCTAGTATTTTCATCAAAATAATAAGTTAAATCTCAACATAATCATATAGTTGATATTTGATATATTCAACAGAAGAAAGGTAGTCATCACAGGGAAGTGTATTTTCCGGGATATGAGGCGTCTCATTGCTCGAAATATCGACCAATAAAAAGCCCTAATATTCAAGCTAACCCTTAAAACGCTAAATTATCTTATTTAATTTTTCACCCACTTGAAGTTGTGTCTCGCTACCGCGACCCACAACTTCAAGTGGGTAAAAATTACCCATATTTGGTGAATTTGAGACCAAACATTCGCAAATCTTGACGTTTAAACACACATTTAAATCCGAATAAATTGAATTTAACCTTCTAATAAAACATATTCAAAACGACTATAGTCGCGCTTAGCGGTGTAAGAGTTAATACTTAATACGTAGGATGATCCATGGTGACATGGTTCTTCGACGTTGGTCCAACATTGTATAAATGTGATACAGATGTGTCGTGTTTACTGGGTAGTCAGTGCTCAGAGTTCAGGTTCCGGAACTCTAATGGCTGTGGAAAAAAAATCCATGTCACCATGGATACTCCTGGAATTGGTGTTGGGCCAGCATCACAGACAGTGGCGCAGCATTAATAAATTATTCAGACTTGACCCAACGCCTGGTGTTTTCTGGAATCATAATGGATCAGTGGTGGGTCTCTACGGGATATCATATAATGTGCTCTATTGTATTTTATATCCGTGGCATCACAGTAGATTGGATGGCAACAAGGTCAGACACCACAGCCACTGTCTGTGTCTTGGCCCGTGGATCTACTTAAACATCCAACGGTGCTGTTGTCTTGCGTCTGGCATAACACAACTTTCTCAGAAATAGAGCCAGCGTATAAAGGGTCGTAGGCCCAGGTGTAGTATCTAAATAACAACTGTCGGTTTTTATTGGGTGATCACGTCGACGTGTGACAGGCTGTTAGATGTAGATGTTTTTTTTGTTAATTTGCATGTCGAGAGGAAGTCGTAGAATCTACAGAGAAATAATGAAGAATCCATCGACGAGCTCCAGTACCACGCTGTCGTACAAAGCCAAAAGACAGTACCGGCTCGCTTTACAAATTATCAGATACTGCCTTTTGGCTTTGCAGAGCAGCACCACCTCTATATCGCCAAACGATGCCTTGCATGTTTTATCAATATCCAGGTTTGAACGACCAGTCATGACCAACGTCGTTGTCTTGTTCACATCTCTAATTAGACCACCAACCAAGACATCAGTCAGACATATTCTTCTGTTCGTCTTAATTAGAGTAAATTTGGAGAATGTAATGGGAACTTGAGTGTTCTCTATACTTTTGGAGCTACGATGGCCCAACATTCAACTAACATCTTCCGTCTTTATGTGATATCTGCATGTCACATGGGAGAACGCTGTATGCACATCATGTCATTTCAGCTCACCTTAATTATAGACATATGTGTCTTGCGACCTATTTTGCTGGGGTTTTTTGTGTTTTCCAAATGATTCCACTTTTTCTAGTGTTCGTTGATTGTTAAGACTGTGGGTGTTGAATACAGAGAGGCAGATGTGACAACAAACACATGATTATTATAGCGGACAGGCCAAAAAATATATGTACGTGTGATGAAAAACCTACCGTGAAAATATATAACATTTGTAATTTAAAAATATAATTCCAATGAGATGTTTGGAAAAAGTGCATACTTTATATTTATTTTTCATGTCATTTCAAAGATCAGTCCTATTAATTCACCTTTTTTTAACGCAATGCTGACTTTTTTCTAAACATGACTTTTGCATGATAATAACTTGTTTGATATAATGCGGACCAATTCTACAAATATTGGGCGCAATCATAAAGATTAAATCATACGGAAGTTTTCTGCGATAGTTTTACAATATTTTGATAGAAAAGCATTTCTCGTTGGATGAGTCAACAAGCCAGCAAATACAAAACATGTGCATAACATTTGTACAACGTCGCCCCAACGTCTTCGACGTTGGACCAGCATTGTACAAATGTTATACAAAAGTTGTGTGTTTACTGGGCTATATACAATATAGATTGTACATTCACAAAAGTAAATCTCGGCTTTATCACCAGCCACCAGCCCGCAGCTGTATTATACTTGTCAAAATACATCCCAGAAAACACAATACATTATACCAAAGATGTTCCAATGTTGCGCCACCGTCAAAGACGGTGATGCAACATTGGAACAACGTCGGGCAAATTCCTCGCGAAGTATGACAAAATACGATAAGGTACTGTTTCGTTAACCTTTTCACTGCCATACATGACGGAAATTTCCGTCGTCATTCGTCAATGAACGTAACCATAAAATGACACACATTTTAGTCAAATATATACTACATTTATGTATTTTTCGTCATTTGAAGCTGGAAATTGCGTTAGCAATTCCAGCTTCAAATGACGAAAAATAGAACTCCTACACTAGTATATCTGGATTCTGGCATGCACCCCGGCATGGAAGTCAAAGGGTTAATAACGACTAATCCATAAATCCATCTACGCATCACACTTTTCACCTGCTGAAAGCCTTTAATTGACACCCCAGACACCTCACAAATACAAGGATCTACATCTGACATTATCATTCAAATCATTGAAAAACGTTGATTAAAACACGACATTCATTTTATTACTATAATTTCCTCATATCAAACAATTTAAATAAATCAGCAGAGCCATTCTTCATCAATATAGCGCCATAACACAAACACAGAAGGTGTACACCGGCAGATCAGCTCTGCCATGTAAAGCCAAAATGCGGTAAGTGTTGACTTTTCAAGTAAACACCTACAGCCTTTTGGGTTTTCACGGCTGCACAATGGCGGACTGGTAAGATGTCCTATCAATGGGCCGCGCCGTAAAACGGCGTTATTATTATCGACGCCGCCATAACGACTGAAGCAGGTTCTCACCCGATGGCAGAAAGAGCAAGGCCAAGCCGCAGGTCAACGTATCAGGCTTGTCGCCCAGTAAACACGAGATATTGACTCGATGTTGGTTTAATGTTGGCCCAGCGTCGCAGACGCTGGGCCAACATTAAACCAACGTTGGGTCGAGGTGTCGTGTTTCTGGGTGGAGGTTTGATCGATACCCATGTTCTATCCACCAGCAGGGATATATTGGACTGGGAGCTTTCTCATACATCTTTCCTATACATATAGTGACAGTCGCGATAAAATACTGTCACTGATTTGTGCTTAATATTGTACAGCAGTTATTTCGACATCTGTTCAGCTCAGCTCTGGCTACGTCGTAGCCAGAGCTGAGTTGAGCAGATATCAAAACAACTGGTGACGTCACGAGTTGTTTTGCCATTTGCTCCATTCAGCTCTGGCTACGTCGTAGCTAGAGCTGAGCAGATCAGGACCGTATTCTGGAAGAGTTACGAACTTCGTAAGTGGCCAAATGTACGAAATTTCGTGGAGGTTTTACATTGTACTAAACTTCGTATCTTTAAAAAAAAATCATAAGTTCCATTCTCAAAATTTCTGGGAATAAATAATTTCGTATCTTCTAATAAATTTCGTAAATATTGCCATAAAGTTACGAAGTCGAAAGTGGTGTCATAAGTTACGAAGTAGCAGTATAAACTATAGATCAAGACGAGAATAGTTGTGTCAATGATGTAAATTAACTGGTCCATATATAAACAATGATAAAATATAAGACCCTCTGCATTCCTTTACGTTTTAGGCATGCCGTTGCATTATTAGTCTTATGCTACGCTACGGCTTGAAACGATTGATATATTGTCGGAAGGCCCGGGCAGTTTGCATATGGGCTAGCTAAACCAACAAACCAAACAAACAAACAAACAAAAAATAAAAAAAAAAACATCGTCAAAGCAATGACATGAATGACGTTGAAAAATCATGAATAGAAATATATATATGATGTCCGAAAGAATATATTTTACAAAGGTACCATCGAGAGAATCAAAATAAAATAAAACATCCGTACATTGGGACACTGGTCATAAAATTAGGGCCTTTTAAAACAGTCAGCTGGGGAAGTTGAAAGATCAACAATTCCACGAAGTTGATGTACGAAATTTATTAGCTAAGAACTCTACTAACTTTTTCGAGAATACAAAGACACGAAATTTCGGCCAGAATAAATTTCGTGAGTAAACTTCGTAAGTTACGAATATGAAAATTCGTAACTTTTTAATGTTCGAGAATACGGCCCTTGGCAAGTTATCGCAATAATTGCTGATGGTACAGAATGATGTCGTTTTGTACCTAAATTCCATGTTTGTGTGCACATCAAATTATGTGTCACTAGCAGGTAAAGGGTTATTTCAGAATACGTATGTAATAACACAGGACGAGCGTGATCACTTATAATAAGACACGGGCAACGAAATATATGTCATGTACCACATTTATATATTGATAACGAAACAATACCAGCATAACTAGATTAAGAAAGCCAATAAAAGTGAACGTTATCTAACATGAGAGATCAATATAAAGACATGACATTGAGTGACAGTTATAGCAACATAAACCAACTGTACAGATGGCAATGCAATCATATAACAAGAGAAACATCTATAACTGAATACTCAACACACCAAGAAGAAGATGCCGCCTATAATCAATAAGAAAAGATACATTTACTTTTTCGAAATTATTCACAAAGAAGTAGCAATGGAAGTATCATGTGTCCCGAGAGAGTGTGTAGAACCTGCAAACACGGATGAAGCAGTGCTACCAATGTCTAACATCTCCCATCAGCAAGACTTACCCTTTAAGTGCTAAACACCATTATTATATTTCAATCCGTTTTATTAGACAAGTTACATCGGTTATTGGGAACGAAATGATCGTGTTTAAACATCAATATTTGCAACAGTGTTGTCTCAAATTAAACAAATATGAGTAATTTTCACCCACTTGAAGTTCAAGTGGGTGAAAATGTAAATTGAGATATCTCAGCGGGCAAAGGGTCAACCTGAGTACCGAGTCTCCCTAGCAAAGAAGGGGTCTCCTGATAATACGGATAATCTGTTAGTATTCCTCCCAGCTGCCATGTAAAACCATCAGTAAACAATGGCAATGAGACATCTACCCCAAGGAAACCTTCTGGGAATCCCCCCCCCCCCACCCCCACCTGAAGCTCCACACGTGGCTTTAAAAGCTACGTGCAGTGAATCCGGTCATACTGGGTCAGTTGTTCGTTTTGTCAGAGTCCTGCAGTGAGTGATAGGTATGTATTTTACATCACTTTATGCTGTCATGCACTCTGGGGAAATATGGGAGAAAATGAAGCTTGTAGCCGGAAAGGGGGAGGGGTAGGCCTACATGTACATTGTCATCAGTAGTAATATATTTATCTTACATTATCTCATTTTGGCATTGCTCAGATAGAGGTTGCTGTCACATAGGCCCCTAAGTGACAGGTCAACTTCCATCCTTTACCTGTTTACTGTAGATCTGTGGTAGGCAATCAACCACAGACATAGGCCTACAGTAAAATGATCTAAAAAATATTGCCTTCCTCGCTGTGACCCTTCTTGTCAATGCAGAAGAGTCTGGTCATACATGTACCCATACACATGTATGTCTGATGAATAATAGAGTAGTGCGGGCGGCACTTACTCATCAAAACAAAACAGTACTGCGCGGCCACATCATCGGCCTGGACAGTCACAGCGTGTTCGTATCATGCATATTGTCACATCTGAATATTTGATGACCTTGCACTCTTGCAAGGGTTCCCATCCTCTCGTCAGGTTTTATCTCTGCAGCACTGTGTGTTATGTCATTTTTGACAATAACACCAGGCAGATCTGCCATGCAAAGCCGAACAGCAGCAACTGCTCACTTTTCAAGTGAGCAGTTACCGCTGTTTGTCTTCGCATGGTGGATCCGATCATCAGGGGTCACGAGCGATAATCAGTGCACGTGTCTTCATAATTCACAACCATCATCCGGCATACACTGAACCCGGGCACAACACCGGATGAATGCTGGGCCAACGACTCTAACGTTGGCCAACATTCAAACAGTGATGGTCCAACCAACCATTACTATACGTGGATCCGGATGGGAATGCCTTGCTGGGATCATAACGACCGGGGGATAATGTAGTCTTCTGAACGCTGGCTACACAATGAACGTTCTATACGTACAGAGCGTCCTTGGCTCCACAATGACATGCGTCTGGCAGAGGGGTCTCATATCCCATTGACTTCTCGGGGAAGTACCATTGTCTGCACTGAGATATCGATTGCAATGCGGTTCAATCTCCAGGATGCTGACACCAGCTTGAAACATTGTAATTAGTCGTGCTTATTAATCGCTGTGTCTTCGCCAAAATAAGGAAAATAATAATCAGATTCTATTTGCCTTGGTAAAAATCAGGATAATTTCTTGCTGTTCCCAGTCATTTTCAATTGTTATCATGGTTATGCTGTACCTAACAGTGTGTATTACACCCAATTTCTGCCATGATTACATATCAAATTATTTTAATTATATTTATATGGTCGATAGGCCTCGTAGAGGTCATTTCGAATTGTTCCCCTTAAACTCATTGTTTTTCTAATGTTGGGCCACCGTCTACGACGCTAGCCCAACATTAAAACAACAAGCAATGTTGACAACAACATGTCGAAATTTTTTAGACAAAGTCTATTATGATTTATGATAATGAACTTCCCACGTAATTTCAAATATGTTTACAAGAGTCAAATAAACTGAAGAAACATGAAAAAATAATAATTTGTTGTCTATTCATTCAATGTGAACTCACCCCCCCCCCCTCAATACAAGCCTGTAAACGATACAATAGAAGCATTTCGAAAAAATCTTTTCTTATTTGCTCTTCCCATTTGTCCCGCACACGTGGCTTTTATCAGTTACAGAGCTACCGGATGATTCACTCCCGGTCCTAGAGATGCCGATCAGAACACATAAATAACGGGTGGCACGACAAACTGCCGGAGCAAACCGCATCAGATGTGTGACTCATACATGAGTCCTGTACTAAAACTCATTGCAAAAGCCTGGATAATCCTGGACAGGACTCAATGACATCCTACATCAACCCCTTGTGCGTTGTAGGAATTAACCCTTTGACTTCCAGGCCGGGGTGCATGCCAGGATCCAGATATACTGGTGTACGAGTTCTATTTTTCGTCGTTTGAAGCTGGAATTGCTAACGCAATTTCCAGCTTCAAATGACGAAAAATACATAAATGTAGTATATATTTGACGAAAATTTGTGTCATTTTATGGTTACGTTCATTGACGAATGACGACGGAAATTTCCGTCATGTATGGTAGTGAAAGAGTTAAAGCGCTTGATTTTCGCAGATTTCTCAATTTGCAATCCAATTCCGTGACATATTGCGAGCACTATGTTCTAGATCTACGATGACTACCCTGACAATTCACAAAGTGAAACAAAATTTATTGCAGTTTAAAAGCTAGTCCCGTTTAAGTGAAGTACATTGCTAATTGTGACGCCCATTTCTAAATCCATTGACTGATTTGTCTCCACTGGAGGCATGCGCTCATTAGTCCTCGACAAATCTCAATGGCATTGTGCATAACAACCCATTGTGCACTGCAGAAAATATAGAGTAATTGGCTATGCATTTATACCATGACAATATGTATAGATTTAAATCTTAGTACACGTGTATTTTCTTTCGCAGCGATTAATGGCTCGGTGCGAAAGAAAACGAGCATGGCTTGCTAACGAGCACTAAGTGGGACATGCGCAATCCGGCAATGACAGACAAAGCCACAGGAGAGATTCTAGAGATACATTAATATATTTAGGAGATTTAATGACCGCGGACGTTTCTTCTCTGTTTAATCTCAGACCAGAGTGCCTAATGAGGTGTCCTCTGGGGGACGAAGGCTTCAATGCAGACAGCACAAACAGAACAAACTTATAATATCATTGAATACATTCATGTTTCTCAAAACGGGGAGTAATAACGCAATTTCAGTCAATGCGTTCATCACTACCGCATTTCCGGTTGAATAATTGAGCGTTCGTGATGTGCCTTTTTAAAGAAGACTATTTGGTAAAGACTGAAACAATTTAGCGCAGTTTCCATTTTATAATAATGTGGTAAACAGTAAATTAAAACGATGAAGTGCTTTCTAAGCAATGGCTACTTAACAAAGCCACAGAAGTGAGGTTGGCATTTAAAAAAAAATAATAGTCTTAGTAGTTATCGTCTCCAGCTGTCATTACTTCGATATTATTTTCATCATTAACAATAATTTATATTGAATATTGCGATATTTTGATGCAAGTAGCGGAGATTAGATTGAGACTTCACGAGCGAAAGGAAATGCTTTATTTAAATTGGAGCCTGGTGTTGTGACCAAATGTTTAGAAAATCACAAATTATTTTATTTTGGAACAGATATTGGTTACCAGATATTGGTAATAAATTCATATTCATGACTACAATAACTACAAACCACGATGCAAAACGTTGGCTTAATATTAGCCTAACGTCGGGAGACGTTGTGCCAACATTGGGCCAACATTTTTGAGTCAGCCGAAGTATATTAGCTCGTTATTACAATCTGGGCGACCAGAGGGAGAACATAACAGAGTGATAAAGCCGGCAGTTCGCGTCGTCTGCTACTATCGCTAAATGACGTAGTGATGCTGCTCCGCACCTTCATTCTCCTTACAGCCTGATTGACTGCAAATGACGTCACAGAAGACGAGCGGGGCAATGCCCTGCAAATAGCTGACGCAGCCTGCTGTGTCATTCTCTATGGTGGTGGGAAGACCATGGATATTAACCGACAGACGAATAGAGGTTTCAAGCCAAAATCCCAGTCTATATCCTATAGTAGTTCCGAGACGTTGATGCGGTGTTGCTTTAATGTAGACGCTGGCCCAACATTAAAGCAACAACGCGTCAGCGTCTAGTGTCTGTTAGAATTGGCCATAATCACTCAATTGTAGTCGGAATATTTCTAAAAAAATAACTTGTAAATCAGGAGAATTTGGCTAATAATTTCTCCTCACTCCAATTCCCCCCCCCCCCCCCCATTAGTTAAATATTGCAAAACATCTTTGTAAGATCAAACTCGGCCACGAACCGCCAGCCATTTTCCATAGCAGCCAAAGGGTCTGTTTTGTCATTCATTTGAGTGACTCTGGCTGTTTCTCATCACTGTGTCTTAATTACGCTCTCCTTCAGAAGTCATCACCATCAATATCATGTATACATTAACCCTTTCAACCCTGGATTTACCATTGTCATCTTCATCCACCACAAGCCGCGATTTTCTGTTGCAATTCTCGAGTTGTAGTGGACGAAGGTGACTAATGGGCAAAAAAGAAAATATATATATTGTGATTATTAGAACAGTTCCATGAAAAAGTTTCGTTTTAAAACTCCTATATAGGTGTAAGAAATGAAGTCATTCTTCAAAGATGCAAAATGATGCCACCGTGAGGGTTTAAAGGGTTAACACAACTCTCAATCATTCCGAACAAAGACAGAAATGCGGACAGCGCCGCGTCGCTATTAATAAAAACATCCTTTACAATTAATTTTCTATTTTGTATTATTGCTTGTTGTCAGCGAGCGGGGTATGCGCGCGTCTGACGACGGCTATTTGTTTTTGCTCTTTGACCCTTGAAGCGCTGAATTAAATAATTTAAATTTTCACCCACTTGAAGTTGTGTCTCGCTACCGCGATCCACAACTTCAAGCGGGTGGAAATTACTCATATTTGTTGAATTTAACACCAAACATTTGCAAATCTTGATGTTTAAACACACATTTTGGTACCATTAACAGTGAATTGATCGGCTAATACAATTATTAAAGACGCTATAATCGCGCTTAGCGGTGAAAGGGTTAACTTAACCCTTTCAAGCCTGAATTTACCATTGTCATCTTCATCCACTACAAGCCGCGAATTGTTGTCGCAATTCTCGACTTGTAGTGAATGAAGATGATTTGATGTGGTTTAAAAATTAAAGAAAATTGGAATGTATTGGTAAACCAGTTTCATGGAAATTTTCGTTCTAAAACCCTTGGTTGAAGGTAAATTAAGTCTGTTTTGAGGGATGTAAAATGATGCTTTAATGCATCATGAGGGCTTGAAGGGTTAATTACTAGAGACAGCTCCCTGAAATGTTAGCGGAGAGAGGCGGTAATACTTTTTCCCCACATAATTAATCATCTAAATAATCTATAGACCAATTTCAGCAAAACGATAGTCCCATCTTCTTTTTTTTTTGCCCTCCATACAGAGTTACAGATGTCGTAACGAGACCGTTGACAAATGGCGGGAATTATCGGCTGCGGAGGCAGAAACAGATACCAGCTGAGCATCCCAACCTAACCCTTTCAGCACTGATTACCTAAATATGCGCCATTTTTAACCATATTTCGACTATAAATTAATTCAATAATAAATTATGCAGCCCGGTAAATGTGAACGTTTTGAGATTTTATTAGTGCGTATTATTTTTTATAAAATGTTGTGTAGTTTTTATTCACTTTGAGGTGTGAATTGCGGCAGCAATTACCGCCCCACTGTGAATGAAAATTAGATGAAATTCCGAGGTAATGCAAGGGCGAAAACCGTTGCAAAATAGCGGGAATTGGCGCGGCAGATATAGGTCACACCCAGAACGAGGGTCGGAAGTGAACGACACGGGATCTTTGCCAGACATCGGTTCGACGTCGTACCAACGTCGTACATGTTGGAACAACGTTGCAGCAGCGTATGGTCAATTGTTGGGACTCCGCTCTTTGGGGGAAGGGCCATTCATTTTCATTACTGAACGGCTGCGTGATGAAATAGTCCACGTCGCCACAGCGATGCCCCCACATGCTGCTATTAGTGGCTTTTTCTTGTAGTTTGCGTGTAACCCAAGGGGGAGGGGGTAATGGGAAAGGGGACAAAATACAACACGAATATTTTCCCTCTTTATTTCTTCATATCAGTTGTGTTTTGTTCCATTCGCTGTTTTATAAAGGTATTTTTCATGAATGTTCACACAAAATATATGTGATGGCAAATGCCGATTACTTTGACATCACCAATCACCTTTATCATCACATGTATAAAACACCAATGTAAACAGATCTTTTCTGGGTTGAAAATAACAAAAAATCCATCCATCTCCTTATAAGCAGTAAAGCCGGGTCGTGGCCAAATTTCACATCGATGCCGAGTATTTCAGTCGCATTAAAAAGCCTCACTTGCGTGCATATAGATCATTACTAGTGCTGCCAGTGGACATTTGCGGCTAATATTGGAACTGGTAATATCCAGCCAGAAAAACGGGTCAAGTTTTATTTGGTCACGTGATCCATCATTCTAGCCAGCAAACACGATATATTAAACCAATGCCGATTTATTGTTGGGCCGCCGTCGCAGACGGCGTGCCAACATTAAATCGGCATTGGTTTAATGTATCATGTTTTCTGTGATAGCCATCGCAGTTTTCAAGGCTCCATGTACATTAAGCGAACGTCAATATTGATTAAAATCAGAAAATAAAGGTATCATGTATCACATACACTAATTATTTTGCACATAATATTATTATGATAAAATGTAGTATATTAACATGATTAATGAATTCAGTGGTCTCATCAATTTCTTGTTTTTTCCAACGAACCAACCCAAGAAAAATAGAACCTACAAACAAGAAGGTTGAATTAAAATGCGCACTCCTTAGAATGATCTATGAGACCAAGAATAAAGAATACTGTCTTATTGACAAGATTAATAGTACAGTTTTCTTAAAAAATATATGCATCTTGCAGAGAAAAATGCACTGAAAAGTCGCTGTTATAGTCTGTGGCATGGACATGATCAATGGATCGAGCTTAGAAGAATGAATGACAAATATCGAGCGACGCTTGCCTGACGTTGACACGACGTCGTAGACGTTGGCGCTACGTCGGGGCAACGTCTGGCCAATTTGGCGTGTAGCACACAGCAGACACAGCACGTCCAGGACGGTCTGTCACCGGTAAATGACATTACCAAACCCCCAGTTTGTACCTTTCGTATTTCCAGCTGACACTCGGTTACATAAGTACTTTATAATGCTGTTTACGGGGTCTGTTTCAGTTCCTATATTTCTGGCGATAAATCAAAAGAGTGCGGGAACATAAAATATCTGAAAATGAATCCTTGGTGCTTTTGATCGGAAATGATCGCAAAGTTTAGAAACGATGAGAGTAAATTATTATTGATCAAAAGTCATTGTGTTAAGCTATGATATTCAGAAGTAGTCTGCATTGTTTCGTTTTTTATAAAATGAGATACGTGTCATACTCGAACAGAAAACGTTGAGACAAAACTAAAAAAAAATGGAGACAATAAAAGCTTTCCGTTTTCATCGTGTCGACCTATAAAAATGATAAATGTCATTTATTTATTTGAACATAATGTCACAAGTTTCACCTTATAGTCACCAGGTGACTCTAAATCTGTGATACAATAAAAGCTTTCCGTTTTCATCATGTAGACCTATAAAAATGATAAATGTAATTTATTCATTTGAACATAATGTCACAAGTTTCACCTTATAGCCACCAAGTGACTCTAAGTCTGTGATACTTTACACCACGATCGTAATCAGGGGCGTTCAGACCTGTCATTTTTTCTTGTCCGCACCAGTACCCACACCCGTCGCCCCTAGTCTCGCGTCAGTTCTTTGCCTTCAGACCTGCCCTTCATTTTTTTGTTCGTACCCACATGGACAAGGGACAGCGGGTACGGGTGGGAAAAACCGGACAGGTCTGAAGGCCCATTTATGCATGGACTGGGCGTAATATATTATGCAGCCCGGTAAATGTGAACGTTTTGAGATTTTATTAGTGCGTATTATTTTTTATAAAATGTTGTGTAGTTTTTATTCACTTTGAGGTGTGAATTGTGGCAGCAATTCCCGCCCCACTGTGAATGAAAATTAGATGAAATTCCGAGGTAATGCAAGGGCGAAAACCCTTGCAAAATAGCGGGAATTGGCGCGGCAGAAATAGGTCACACCCAGAACGAGGGTCAGAAGTGAACGACACAGGATCTTTGCCAGACATCGGTTCGACGTCGTACCAACGTCGCACATGTTCGAACAACGTTGCAGCAGCGTATGGTCAATTGTTGGGACTCCGCTCTTTGGGTGAAGGGCCATTCATTTTCATTACTGAACGGCTGCGTGATGAAATAGTCCACGTCGCCACAGCGATGCCACCACATGCTGCTATTAGTGGCTTTTTCTTGTAGTTTGCGTGTAACCCAAGAAGGAGGGGGTAATGGGAAAGGGGACAAAATACAACACGAATATTTTCCCTCTTTATTTCTTCATATCAGTTGTGTTTTGTTCCATTCACTGTTTTATAAAGGTATTTTTCATGTGATAGCAAATGCCGATTACTTTGACATCACCAATCACCTTTATCATCACATGTATAAAACACCAATGTAAACAGATCTTTTCTGGGTTGAAAATAACAAAAAAAATCATCTTTTAAACCCATCCATCTCTTTATAAGCAGTAAAGCCGGGTCGTGGCCAAATTTCACATCGATGCCGAGTATTTCAGTCGCAGTAAAAAGCCTCACTTGCGTGCATCTAGATCGTTACTAGTGCTGCCAGTGGACATTTGCGGCTAATATTGGAATTGATAATATCTAGCCAGAAAAACGGGTCAAGTTTCATTTGGTCACGTGATCCATCATTCTAGCCAGCAAACACGATATATTAAACCAATGCAGACGGCGTGCCAACATTAAATCGGCATTGGTTTAATATATCATGTTTTCTGGGACAGCCATCCGCAGTTTTCAAGGCTCCATGTACATCAAACGAACATCAATATTGATTAAAATCAGAAAATAAAGGTATCAAGTATCACATACACTAATTATTTTGCACACAATATTATTTTGATAAAATGTAGTATATTAACATGATTAATGAATTCAGTGGTCTTATCTATTTCTTGTTTTTTCCAACGAACCAACCTAAGTAAAATAAAACCTACAAAACAGAAAGTAGAATTAAAATGCCCACTCCTTAGAATGATCTATAAGACCAAGAATAAAGAATACTGTCTTATTGACAAGACGAATAGTACAAAATATATGCATCTTGCAGAGAAAAATGCACTAAAAAGTCGCTGTTATAGTCTGTGGCATGGACATGATCAATGGATCGAGCTTAGAAGAATGAATGACAAAAATCGAGCGACGCATTCCTGACGTTGACTCGACGTTGCGCCAACGTCGTAGACGTTGGCGCTACGTCGTGTCAACGTCTGGCCAATTTGGCGTGTAACACACAGCAGACACAGCACGTCCAGGACGGTCTGTCACCGGTAAATGACATTACCAGAACCCCAGTTTGAACCTTTCGTATTTCCAGCTGACACTCGGTTACATAAATACTTTATAATGCTGCTTATGGGGTCTGTTCCAGTTCCTATATTTCTGGCGATAAATCAGAAGAGTGCGGGAACATAAAATATCTGGTGCTTTTGATCCGAAATGATCGCAAAGTTTACAAACGATGAGAGTAAATTGTTAATGATCAAAAGTCATTGTGTTAGGCTATTATATTCAGACGTACTCAGACTTTCGTTTTTTATAAAATGAGATACGTGTCATACTCGAACAGAAAACGTTGAGACAAAACTCGACAAAAATGGGGACAATAAAAGCTTTCCGCTTTCATCGTGTAGACCTATAAAAATGATAAATGTCATTTATTTATTTGAACATCATGTCACAAGTTTCACCTTATAGTCACCAGGTGACTCTAAGTCTGTGATACTTTACACCACGATCGTAATATAGGGGCGTTCAGACCGGTCATTTTTTCTTGTCCGCACCAGTACCCGCACCCGTCGCCCGTAGTCTCGCGTCAGTTCTTTGCCTTCAGACCTGCCCTTCATTTTCTTGTCCGTACCCGCATGGACAAGGGACAGCGGGTACGGGTGGGAAAAACCGGACAGGTCTGAAGGCCCATTTATGCATGGACTGGGCGTACTCCATGGTACTTGACATGGGTACGAGTTGACATGGGTACGAGTTGACATGGGACGAGTTGACTGATTACCATTCAATCAGACAATAATTGACCAGTTATTTGATCAGCTTAAAAAGTAGAACGTCCCAAATGGTCAACTATATTGTACACACCAAAAGGTAACGCCATGATGCGTGTTTAAAATAACATTTTAGGGTTAACCCCTTACCCGCTAATTTATCTTATTTATATTTCCACCCCTTGAAGTTGTGTCTCGCTACCGCGACCCACAACTTCAAGGAGGTGAAAATAACTCATATTTGTTTCAACTTGAAACCAAACATTTTCAAATCTTGGTGCTCGGACACTCATTTAATTCCCAATAACTGTGCTTTGATCGGATAATACAACAAATTAAAAACGACTATAGCGCTTAAAAGGGTTGACCATGTTAACGAAAACATGCGACCTTCTCAACCAGATGACCAGTGCGCTGACCTGCGGTCAAAACAACCACATGCCGCGCTGACCCCCAGACAAACCCCACGCCCACTTTTATGTTACGAGATGAAAACGGCGAGCGCCACAAACAGCGGGTAACAGCCGTTCATAAAGTAGACCCTGCAATGTGACAGCTCTATTTATTATTCTTTGTAAAGCGAATTTTAAGCGTCAGGGTGGGATTGTTCAGTGAAAACAATTTATACCTTATAATCATCATTATGTTCTCCTCATATTTTACATTTTTTCAAGTTTATAGGTCGTGAATCTATTTTTTTAATTTCGGTTTCTAATTAAGTTCAGTAATTTACAACAGCATCGTACATCGACATTATTTTTTTATTTTTCTTAGTGCACACGCATGCCAAAGGAAGAAAATATAATTTTAGATCAACATCGAATCGAAATACATGCATAAACAAGTGATACGAGATATTCATCAAAATGAATTATCTATAAAGAATATTTTACATATTATATAGGACTATAATAATAAGAACCCAAAACACAATCATACAAAGTGAGCTTTATATCGAGAATTTCACATTACTATAATAATATTCACATTCGTTTGAGGTTCACGTGGGACCTTTGGGTCCGCGGGCTGCAAAATTAATTAAAAATCCAATTAGAACACAAATGAATCAGCGGCGAGCAAGGCTAAACAAGAGAACAGAAAATTCAATCCACGCACCGAATGGTATTTCATCTCCCAGCAAACTCAAGACGTCGGTTCTATGCTGGGCCAACGTTGGCTATGACCGCGGGGATATCGGATGCGGAATAATTATTATATACACCACTCGCATTAGGGCCAAACAAATGTACGACGCAAACATCCACAGGACGCCAATCGACTCGGTAAAACCTGCAGGATATGCTTGCCCTGCACATTCATGAGATGCATTTTGCAGACGGCATAATTCGAGGAGGGCTGCCATTCCTGCAGGAAAAGCGATATGTGCCAGCAAACACGGAACGTTAAACCCAATGTTGTTTTAATGTTGGCCCACCGTCTACAACGCTGGTCCAACATTAAAACAACATTGGTGGGCTGCGGGGAGCCAGACAGAACCACGGGGCGACTGGAGAACAATCAGCGGGAAAAACAGCTGGCAGGGGTGCCGGCACTTGATAAAACTATTCATATTTTTTTGTTGGATGTGCGATCTAAAACATATTTTATAATATACGGGTTAAAGTGTAGCTTCTTCCTAAATTGGAGTTGTAATATTGTAGCTCAGTCTCCCATATTATAATATATAAGCATCTTTCACAACCCTCTCTAAAGTTGGATGTACATCAGCTTATGGCTATATAATAGTAACAGTGTCAGAAATTTAGATCATTTACCACAGACCCATTGACTGTTTTATGCTTATTTTGGACCGATTGCAATAATTTTTGTTGATGTAGTTATTTATATCGGCCCTGGCAATGTTTAGGCCGATCTAAGCCAATGCTAATGCTACATGCTAATTTCATACACTAGTAACCTGCATTAAAAGCCAGGGTCATTCTGATAACTGTGAATCATCACACCAAAACCTCCTTGATCACACTAGAGGCAGAAAAAAGCAACCACCTGTCCTAAATTGCGTTTAGGATATGCTTCTCGCTTCTTCGAAAGCATTAAATACTGGTGATGGTTTTAAACAGTCGTAAACAAAATTGGACTGAACGTTTTATAACCAGAAAACACCCGAAAGCTGTAGATTACCAAAACCAAGACCACCCCACTAATGACACACACCAGTACCATCATCTCAACAGCTATTCAGCATGCTGGCGTGCGAAGTCGAAAGACAGTAACTGCATAGCTTACAAATAAACAGTTACCGCAAGTTTTGCAAAGAAGTGCGGCTCTCTCGCTCTAGCGTGCCCACCAGACCACTCACAGCAAAACACTCATCTTCAGGAATACGGCCGATTCCAGTATCATGCCATCCAGCGCGGAAGAGCAATCGCCCAGAGCCGGATCTACATCGCCGGGTCTACATTGGGCCAACGTCTGCGACGTTGGCCCAATGTAGAGCCGTCACTGGATCAACATATTGGGGATCATACCCTGCGGGCATGACCGACGCACGGACAGAACGAGTCTGTGTCTGCGCGCGTGGAAAGTCCGCGGAACCGGTGGCGCCGCCCCTTATTGCAACAATTGCCAGAGTTTCCAGACAATTATGAAGGAGATGGGCACGGTCACAGACGACGGCCCGCGCCCGGGGGCGCCGTGTGCAGATGTCACTGCGAATCCCCGGCAATCGCCGCTGATAAGATTATCGCGGGCCAAAAGGCAGTAACTACTCACTTGGAAAAGTAAGCAGTTACTGCCTCTAGGATTTGCACGGTAGACTGGTAGCTCCACATGCTGAGGTTGTAATCTTTGCACATTGCTGAAGGAGTGGTGCAGCGCCGTGCAGATTGATAATAACGGAAGCATGAAATTCGACAACACCGATATAATTATATCCGGCTAGATTGTGAGTCAATGTGGATTTCAGCCGCTCTGAGAATCTTGTGGTATTATCGCGACAGGAAGAAGTCATACTCTTTTTTCGAGTGACTTCCTTATATCAACGTAAATTATGCCATCAGTTATTTTGTGAATGCGACATCGATGTTGTCATAACAAAAAGTCAACCCTGAATAGTATTGTTATCTGCTTTCACATTGTCATTGCCACGCACGTATAAAAAGCTGTGTTCTGCCTCCGTTATAAATGAATAGGCCTACATGCAAGAAATGGAATTCTCAATATTGAATCCAACCAAGGATTCCTTGATCCAAGAAATATCAACACTTCCAGCAAAGTAGATGTTCCACTTGCCCCTGAGGTTTTCATTGAATGTCTCTACTATTCTAACCTGCAGACATCTGTGTCTGGTGGGGAGTTTTGCTGACCATGGTCTGCTAGCTACTATCCATCAGAGAACTCTCACCAGATGATGACAAAATGCTGGGCCAACGTATCAGTCTATGGCCCAACACTGAGCCAGCACACCATGGTCTGCAGATTGAAGGTTGCTGAGGAGAGGGATGCAGAGAATGATGTGGTGATAAAGACAACCGGCACATCATCTCCTCAGGCGAACAACTCCATCTTGAGAAATAGAAACCTCTCCGAGAAACTTCCCAAGCCTTGCCCAATGCTGGTACAGTGGACGCTGTGGCAGCGGAAGCTGTGGCAGCATTGGGCCAAGGTCTGGTTCACATATATTTCAGCTTTCTCACCCTCACCGTCAAGGATATCAACTCTGACATTTTATCCACACTTCTTATTAGTCGCCGGGATGTGGGACTTTCGGATTCTTAGCTGGGAGCAAGAAAATTTGGAAAGAATAATAACAGACTTGTTCTCTCTGCAGACACATTATTCGCAGGCGGGCTGGTAAGAAATGGATCACAGTCGATCCCAATGATGACATCACTTCCGCCCGTTAAAACACAGTCCTCATCCAATCAGAGCGCACATTGCGATGGAAATCAAATGTATATTCGTAGACCTTGGTAACTAGACTCGCTACATATTAGAAAAAAAATATCCTTATAACTGTTTGGTACGTGTGGTCACTGGTATACATTTTCCAAGTCAACATAATAATGTCTTAGGACTGTCTATAGCGTCACAAATATCAACATGAATAAAATAAATGGCTGCGATTTCGCGTGGAACTGTTACACAAAAAATCTCCTATACCTAGGAGCACCATAGAAATGCTAAGAATTATGACAGTTTAAAATTTAAACTTAAACAACAGCACACACGACAATAGCCTGCCGCCATTACTGAACGAACTTGTCAAATTAAAGATGTAAATGTGATAAATCGCTATAAATCGGCTCTTTTGTGAAAACCGGTTATTAGCAACATGGCGAACACATTTGAGGAGGATACGTGAAATACTTGGCAAGCTATCGTTCCCACAAGGAGATGCTAACGCCGACAAGGCCGTACTTCAATTGCAATAGCCCACCTGTTTTAATTAAAAATAAAAATGCGGGCTAGGAGTGCATAACAATTTTCGACTATGGCAATAGAGCATATAACCTTTATGATACCAGAATAAAGACACAGAGAATAACACAACCAGAAGTTAGTACTGAGTATATTAAGTATTTCTGATACACATGATTTTACACACGGCAAACAGGATATAGGGCCTAAGTGTGTTTTTCAGTCGAGCAGAACATCAACGAAACGTCAGTTTGATACTGGGCTAACGTCTTCAACGCTAGCCCAACATCAAGACGACGTTGAACGTCCCCCTAGTTGCCAGGTTTTGCGTTTACCAGACTTTTCTGATCAGCGACTGTGGTTGATAGCCTCAGGTGAGGTGCGATGGCAAACAGCAGTAAATGTCCCCTTGAAAAGTAAGCAGTTACTGCCGTTTGGCTGTGCCCGGAGATGTAGACTCTACTCACTACATCACAGGGACACACTGAAAACTTCTGTTTTCTTAGTTTATGGAAAAAACTCGGTCCGCACGTTTACTCTGTGGAGTAAACAAGAAACTTTTAATCAATGCTGGAATGATGTTGGTCCATCGTCTGCGACGATGACCCAACAATAATCCAGCATTGTTTAGACGTGTCGTTTACTCTGGAGTGGCGTGTGATTTCTGTCGGCTCCCGACTTTTATTTAGAAAAGGTACACTTTGATGTCCGCTGATGATACGATAAGGCGGATCTCGCGTGGTACCGTCAGCAAACTTCGATGAGGTATTGTGTATTTAAATCGCGAACGGGTGGCATCTACATCACGCAACAACATAGACATGTTACGAGTTTTTCTATTTTACCGACAGAAATGAAAATGAATGGAGTTTTAGGCCACCTTTGTGCACATGTAGGCCAAACTGGGCCAGGAGAACCTCCTGAGAATGGTGAGATGAATGAGATGACACTGCCCTCCAGACACATGATTCGAAATTCGAGCCCTCTCAGTCACGGAGGCTTCCCACAATATTCAATCTTTACGAGTGAACGGGAAAGAAACAAAATGTTTCTTTGAAATTTGAATGCAAGAGCGGGGCTTGAACCCTTGGTCTCTGACTTTCCAAGCACGCAGCTTTGACGACTGCGCCAGGGCCCCAGCCCTTCACCGACAGTCATTACTCTACATAATAATATAATATTTATTCTACGGCAGTATAAATCTCGGTGGTTGGCTAAAATTAAGCCTCGGCTATAACTATATGCAAGGAACCTCCCTTGAATACTACAGATTGATATTATATTTGTATTCTCAGCCCAGTGAACGTAAATCGTTTGGAGGTGAAAACACGTCGTCCTATCTGCCCATTGAAGCTAAATTGTCCTGTCTGCCACTCAAATGAGTGGCAGATAGGACATTTTCACTCCAAGGGCTGTAGGAATTGTCATTTCACATTCAGGCTGGCAAACAAAACTAGTGGGTTATACAGTCTGTACTTTGATCTTAGATGAGCAAGGCGTCGTCTGTTGTAACACGGTGAAGTCACCACCAGAGGGGAGTCAAGTCTTGTGTAGGGCCCGAGGTGAGCACGTGAACAGAGGTCTGTTCGCCAAACAACCTCACGTAACACAAGACGCTGGCCCGGCATTGGTCCAGCATTGCCTAACGCCTGAGATGTAGAGCAAGCGCTGAACCGATGTTGCTCCAGTGGCTTCGGTTGGAGGATGTATATATCTGAACAGAAAGTTAGAAAAGGACCTCTGTGATCTGAATCAATCCATCATGCAGCATACTTTCGCAGCATATGTGTTTGGTACCCGGTCTCCGCTCAAGAAGTATGTTTATGCAAATGTTTCGTACTGGTCAGGTCAGTAGTATGTTTCAACAGAAAATAGTCATAATTATGCTATTGGCTTAGTTTCATAACGTTACATTCTGTAGCGGAACTGTAGATCATAAACATGATAAATCAACTCGCGAAAACATTTTCATACATTTTGAAAAACAATCAAATTGCTGGCCATGATCCATTGCTGTTCCCAGATTGGTTTAATGATGGGCCAGCGTCATTGGCCACCATCTGTGACGGTGGCCCATCATTAAACCAACATGGGAACAACGTTTTGTGCTTACTGGGCTGGTCTCCTGGGATAAAGATCAATGCGCTACTTCAATGTCCTGGAGAAATACTCGCGGCCTGTTTGCATATTCTTTGGCCGTGGTTATGCATTTGATTAGCTCAGATACTGATATATTTTCCTAGATTTTTGTCGAACAACAATGCGGTTTAGTTCTGTGTGACGTGCTTCCTATTTGTCCTAAACTGATTGTGGGGTGTTTTTTTAAAGTAGATTAATTTTACTAATCTCACACATAATGAGCTCACTTTATAGTTCATAATTAATTGGTTTAAATAATTTGTTCATAACATGATGCTGTATTATATTCTATATTAAGCAATTATTATAATAATCCTTGCATGACGATGTAGCAGTATTATAGACTTTAAAGAGCAACATAAATACAAAGAATAATAAACTCGTCAATTTTAGTTCTGCACCAGTTACAGAAAATATGTGTGCCGTTTAGCGCTTGGCATCAGCACTTAACCCTTTCACGCCAAAGTATTCAATTTGAATTTTCACCCACTTGAAGTTGTGTCTCGCTGACGCGATCCACAACTTCAAGTGAGTGAAAATTATTCAGATTTGACAGAATGGAGGTCGACGCTTTTCAAATCTTGCAAAATAATGTCAAATTTTATCCTTAACATGTTTAAAAGGTGGTACTTAATGTGCTAATAAAAATAAAAACCCGAATATATTCGACAACGGCGGTTAAGGGGTTAAACAGGACTAGGATATACATTATCCTAAATGTACGCAGGTACTGAGGTCAGTCATAATTCATATTTCCACAGACAGTTAGCTTGATGAGCTTATTATATGTAGGTGAACTCACAAACAAGACGAATAGGCTAGCTGATCCAAGTACCACATTTTAGCCTTTTATTTAGCTATCAAGAAAAAAATAAGTAAAGGACAAATGAGTGCTAAAATGGATAGAGTAGTAGATGTTTAGATTTAAAATGTGCAAATATAAGTAATTTCCACCCACTTGAAGTTACAACTTCAAGTGGGTAGAAAATTATATTATTATTAAAAAACATGGATTATGAGAATAAGATGACGTAATTATAAATTTCAAATAAAAAGTGTAACGTGATTGGTCATTATGGATCACATTAGCCAAACATTAAAATGCTAATTTTGCATTGTACAATGTAGACTTCAGGAAGCGTTCGATCAAAACAATCTGCAGTGTAAATATAGAAGTGAGAGTGTCAGCACCCACAGCTGAGTCTTGTTAGGATCTGTTGCGCTACAGAACACATGGCCGCTCTACAGGCACATCACAGGTCACCGGCGGCAACCCTCCAGTATTATATGCTTACACCCGTGTTTATTTATAACAGATTCACAGGGAGATGGCGGGTTTTGTAAAAAAAACGCCATCTCCCCTGGATCTGTTATCGGCGCTAAATAGCAATAGACTCACTGTGTGAAGGCACGCACTCCTGATAACAAACTGATACCATGGGTTGGGGGGGGGGAGGAGTACAAAAAGTGAAGAGTTGTTAGATTGAGGGCTGCTAAAACATCATCAAATATAGCATGAAGAACCAAGTACTTTGTATCATGTACTCCAGCATCTCATCTAATTGACAGAATGTGAAAAAATCGGTTGTATTGTTGCACTGTTAATATTGCTAAATTATGCAATATAATTTTTCAAGTGATAACGTTTCGAGGTGGGTATTGTTAATAATTTATTCCTTTAAAACAATATACATAGATTTTAGGTCTACATTGATATATTATCCACACAATCAAAGTTGTTCAAGCTACGAGTTTTATACTCCAGTACCCTAACTGTCTAGAAACCTAACATCTTTCTTTTAAAAACCTTTAAACACTCTGAGCCTGCTTCTGCTGCTAGAAATTGGGACGTCAAAATATTGCTGCAGGGCGGAATGGTTGGCGTTTGGCAGGCCATCATTCACTGCCAAACGAGCCAGACGTTAGGCAATAAAAGAGAGATCACTTGTTTGTGTAACTCTATGCCATATGTCACCAATTAGGCAGGTCTATATCTGAAAAACGTCATGTAAGACCAGTATGACTGAGCTAATCTGCAGAAATATCTAAAGCAACACCGTTATCTGACTCACTGAATGTTACATTATCCTCGATCTAAGTCCAATAATACACTTAATCAAATAAAAATATTCTGTCGTAGAATGCTTCAAATGAAAATACAAATACAAAGCCTTAATAAATATCAAATACAAATACAAAAGCAATTTGTTTGAAAATGTGTTTAACGGCATGTATATACAATTTCGCATCGTAATATAGGATGAGACTGTTAACATGGTATGGTATTTTTTTTACTAAAACCAAGGAAAATAGAATCTTGCTAAATCTTAGATGTCTAAAAATAGTCAATCCAATAACTTTTTATATCAAGTTATTATTCAAACTTTACTGGCACAATGCATCAAGTTCACAGGGCTTAGCCGGAAAAAATAGCAAAGTAATAACTGAATGACGAGGAGGAGGTTAGGTCGTTATGTATTCAAGTAGTCGACACTACGATCATCTGTTCTAATCCCAAACATATATCCTCTTTATCGGCTCCAGATTTTTGCAGCTGGCAGAACTGAAAAACTCACTGTGGCAGTTACAGCAGCGGAGTTCAAAGGATCCTTAAAAACTACTCCCAGAAAAAGTATCCACCTAATGTTTGTTCAATGTTGGGCCAACGTCGGAGACGTTGTCTCAACATTGAATCAACATTGGTGTTATCTGAGGGTGGTGATTTTTTTCAGATATCATACTATTTCGTGGAGACTTGAATATCCTGTATCAGAGATAAGGATGGCGTGTGTAACATGGGGCGCGGGCTGATAAGGCGAGTATCAAGTACCCGGCAGCTACTAACACTGCTGTGATACTACTGGATACTTTTGCCTACCCCTTAGGCATCCCTGTGTACTGAATATGTGCTGATACATAATCCGGGAGGGAGGGGTAGGAGCTATATGTGCTAACGGGGAGATCGTTAGAATTTATATGATCACTAATACCAAGAAATTCTTGCTAATACCTAATTACATAATACATAATTATCAAGAACTTTACATAATGTTCTTGATATTAGCTATAAAATATATTAGGTGCTTAACTGTATTTAAGAAACTAGCTTGCTAATAATCTAAAATATAGAGAGGTTATTTTAATCCATGGTAGACTGTGGATCGAATATTAAGCCTAATAAAATAATTTTATTTCATGAATTGGTTGGGTGAAATTTTCAATTTGGGTACCAGAGAATGATGTCCTAAATTTACCAGAAAACTAGGCGTATAAAAACGTAGAAACGGCAGTAACTGCTTACTTTTCAAAATAAGCCTTTTGGCTCTGCAAGGCAGTACAGTGACGAAGCCAAATAATTGTTTATTAGGGTCTGTTTTAGTAGATTATGGCAGAGTATCAGTATCAGCCCCGTCATTAACATTCCTTGCTACTTGTTGTATTGAGTGACTGACGAGATAGATGTAATCATACACTATATGTTCAAACTATTACCCGGTAAATGTAAATGATTGATTATTAAACAGATTACACAATCTCGGGTGGGGGGGGGGCTATATTTTAGATGCGGATGACTTCGGGAATACAAGTATCAGACTTTAACCCTCTAACCGCCGGTGCCGAATATATTCGGGTTTTATTTTTTTATTAGCATATCAAGTAAGTAGCACCTTTTAGATATGTTGAAGATAAAATGTAAAATCAATCAGCAAGATTTGAAAAGAGTTGACCTCCATTTTGTCAAATCTGAATAATTTTCACTCATTTGAAGTTGTGGATCGCGTCAGCGAGACACAACTTCAAGTGGGTGAAAATTCAAATTGAATAATTTGGCGGTTAATTGGTTAAGGTGATCAATAAATTCGAGGTTTTCCCACAATCGCTGTGCAAGTCAAAGAAATTAAAATTTCGCGAGCTTGAAATATTTGGATCTGCCTACCCGTGGTTTATTTTGTATTGCTTGTTTAAAAACTGGGGATTTCTCAAGACGTGCACAGATAAAATGAATTAGCGAACTTCTTAAAAAGTTGGCATTTCAGAAAGTGGAAAAATTCGTAAATTGATCTGGCCTACCACGATTGTATTATTATCTTGTCTCATAATTGTCAGGCTAGATTATAAATTATCGATACCTTGAGCTCGCGTATTTCAGAGAGAGCCAGAATCGCCAATAAACTGTGAGCACCTCCATCTTATAAGTAACAGTGATGATACTCTGAAATAATCTACCGAATAAGCCAATTCCTGAGACCCAATTCACTGAACATCTTATTAACATTAGAAAAGCTAAGATGAATCTTAACTTTTCTAATGGAAATAATAAAAAGTCAAGATAAGGTCGAGTTACATGTAGATGTTTAGTTAAATGGGCCTCAACATACAGTTTATGTCCAAGAATAAAGTCGAAACAGTATTGTAAATAACTGGCATTGAAACACGGTACTATGCGTGTTGGCCCAACGTCTGCGACAAGGGCCCAGCGCGAAACCAACACTGGATGAACGTATCCTAAAATAAGATACTGAATCAGCAAAATTCTATCCAACAAGAATATATGAAGCCATAAATGAAACAGTATTGTAAATAACTGTGGCATTGAACTGCTGTACCATCCCAGCAACGGCCCAGTGCTGGTTTCATGTTGGGCCAGCGTCTGCGACGCTAGCCCAACATAAAAGCAGCACTGGATGAGCACCCTGTACTTTGATGTAGCTGTGAACTTGATGAGGTCCAGACCGGTATCTGGAGGAGCTGACTGGAGAACACACTGGTTAGTTTATTCTCTGACCGCTGACATTTTCATAGTATATCCTTCGCCACCTTGGATATGAAAGGGTGTATCTGCCACTTTACAGAGTGGCAGATACACCCTTTCATATCCAAAGGGGATGGTATATACTTCGCCACCTGGCAGGTGTGGGGGTCACCATCAACAATGTCTTAGGCACATCATCCTCAAAGGTCGTGCGCTGTTCATCACTCACATCACACGAAAATGATGCTGTTTGTCGCGGACTCCGGAAACTTCTCAATTAACACGAGTTCACTGATCATAAACATGATAAAGATGTAACACAGCTTTCATATAAGTCACAGAAGCAACTCAGCTTGTTCAAATGCTAACATCGCTGAAAGTCATAGTTATGCCGTGGGCCAAAGGCCCCACGAAAGCACAGCATCGCCATAATTTTGGATTTGAATGGTCATTTTTAAACCTGAAAATCTAGAATTAACCTTTTTAGCGCGGGGACCGTCTTTATACGTCAGAATCTGACGTCTGTGAACGTCCGATTCTGACGTATAAAGACGGTCCCCGCGCAACAGACGTCAGATTCTGACGTATAAAGACGGTCCCCGCGCTAAAAGAATTAATATTATATTTCTGATGTGTATAGACCCATAACATAGGTATTCAAATAAAGCGGAAAAAGCTAACTAACCTATAGACCTCTAGTCTCTATGGTTTTTACAAAAATAATCCCGTGTTGTAAAAGGGTGGATTAAGTGCCATAAACTGAATGTGAAATAAACGATTTATGCGAGGAAGCAGCTGTTAGGGCCTATATAAAGCACTAAATAAATCCACCGTGTAAATCCAAAAGGCAGTATAACTGCTGTTTTTGCTTTGCAGATCAGATTTGAGCACAACGTATAATATTTTGCGGCACCCACCTTGATGACGGGTACTATCTGGTAGGTGTTGTCTCTCTGGAGCTGTATGCTGGCCACCAGCTTGTTCTCCACGCCGTTCGAGTCTTCCAGATCCACCTCCGGGGACGCGGTGTCCATCTTGTACTTGACGGACAAGGCTATCCTACCGGGATCCTCACCGGATGCGTCCCCCTCCACCTCAAAGATCCAGTCAAATATGTCCTGAACCCTGTTGTAACAGAAACAGTGATGTTTTACGTAATTGTCATGAGGTATATTATTATGTTTTCAACAATCACATATATCATGTATAATATAGTACATACAGATAAGACAAGATGGATGAAATTACAATAGAGCAAAGTGGAGGTAAAGAAGGACAAACTAGTCAAGTGTGTAGGGGAACACGAGCTATCCCTGTATTGACACTGACATCAATCGGCTTGTGGCGCCACCTTGCTTTGGCCTGGATTGCGTGCTAAATGTGTGTGCACCTCTGAGCTCGGTCCTCTGAAGATTTAGTCGCTATATCATTTTGATTGATTGACTGATTGATTGGTTGTTTTTTGAAGCCGTAATTCAATAAAACGAGTTCACAGATCACCCAGCTAATCCCAACCAAAATGAGACAGCGGGCTCGGCATAGCGCCAACGTTGGCCTGCCGTCCCGCGTTTGCCACGGATCAGCCGGCGCGTGGAGAAAACGTGTGGATCTCACTCCGCAAATCCCTGGCAAAACCTCAAACCGGCGGACAGCCGAAGAGATTTAGACGGCCACGGTGGTGAAGTCGACCTTCTGCAAGTTTACAAAAGAACGCCTCGGGGAGGGATTCACGCTAGAATCACCGACATAGTCAACGCCGGCTCACTGTCGGGTCAACGTCAAAGACGTTGACCCAACAGTCAGCCGGCGTTGAGATGTAACTTTGCGTGGAGATCCGTCTGTCAAAGATTTTCCAGAGACACCGGAAATGAACTTCAGTACTACTGCGTTCCAACAGTCCGACCCCAGATCAGCGCGTGAAGGAGAGGGCAGCAGGGATCTTAATAAATCTGTTGTTCAAACAGAAATGTTCGGGATTCACAAACGCCCCTCGTGAAAAGATGCCGTTATGAAAACTTGGCGTTTGCTGACGAAAGATAAATTTGACACAGATGTGCGCGCTCTCGCGCTTTTCACACTATTCAATATTGTATTATGTGCTATTTAGAGCCAACGAAAACTACACACAGCTATATTAAAAAGTAATGGCAATTTTATTTCAATCTGATTGTGATGTATAGGTTTTTTATTTAATTATTTACCAAACGCAAGTTTAAATACGTGATTTTAGTAATAAAATTGACAACTGTAAATTTTTTTTTTAGCAAAATGGATCATGATATAACCTAGCAAACACGAGGATTGGCCCAAAGTCGGGCTGATGTTGGCACTTCGTCTACGACGCTGGCCCAACATCAGCCCAACATTGGATCAAAGCCTCGTGTTTGCTGAGAATGATGCAGATTTCCAAATGGTGGAAAATACATCTTTCACTGACTAATGTTTCGTTCACTCAGCCCCAGTGTCTCTCCGATCACTGATGTCAGATGTTGAGTGAAATTTTTCGCGCCTTGTACATGGGGAGGGTGGTTTATTTTACCCTTTAAGCAAATATTGTCGATTTAATTTCATTATCAGTTGATCAAATCAATGGTCACAAATCAGGCAAATATATGTAGGTATAATTTTCATCCACTTGAAGTTGTGGGTCGCAAAAGCGAGTCACAACTTCAAATGGGTGAAGAATTAAGTTATCCAATTTAACGCTTTAAAGGGACCCCTTGGGATGAGACATTTTCAATGTTGTCAATTTTGAAAATTTAATTTATATAAAGCTATATAGCCTACTGATCTTAACTGAAAATACGAAAAAGTCAAAAAACAATTTTAAAGCACCGAAAAAGAGTGAAATAGTTGTATTTCCAGGTCGTATATTGCCATGTAAACAAAACAAGTCAGCGATATTTAGCACTTTCCATCACATATTCCCACGTATCACACGGTAAGATCAGAGCATTCGCCGCTAATTGGTGTCTTATAGTCAGGACACGGGAGAACACTCCTGCAGCACTGATTGTCTACACAACGCTGGGCCGATGCCATCAGCATGTGGCCCAATGCTGTGAAAACACTCAAACGTCCTTCAGGTATACAAATAGTTTGTTTGGGTTACTTCTGGTTTCATAGAAATGTTGATTAAAAATATTTGTAAAAATATGAAAATTCTGAAAAAAATAAAAACATGATCCGTGAGATACACTACTTCAGTACGGAATTAAAAACGAGAAATAATGTCAACCCAAGGGGCTGCTTTAACATGTTCAACAGTTATTTACATTACAATTGCTCATTTATCTTGTATAGCTTTTTACGACCATGCTTCGCGAACGCATTAATCATATTAATAACAAATGAAAAGGAAATGCACAGCATACCCGCATATTTATAACTTCATACCAATAATTACAGTGCACTTTTCATATCTGGATAACATGACATCACGTGGCAAAAATACGAAATAAAAAAAACCCGAGCATGAGTACGTACTTATTGAATAATGGCATACCTTATTACATTGGCGCATGCACCTATGAAAACCAGCCGGTACTGAACACACATGGGCCACTGAGAAACCTTATAGGTAAACACGATTAACATGAGAACAAGCTTATGTATATTGAATGTGTCAACACATCACCATTCACTACAGTCCATAATACATTAAAACATGACTGGTAGAAAAGAGATTTTGTACCAGTGTTGGATGATTGTTTTGCCAACGTCTGCGACGTTGGAAAAACATCCGCGACGTTGGAAAAACATCCACGTGAGGGAGAGGTGGGGAGGGGGGGGGGGGGGGGGTGCGGGTTACGGTGGTATCAGTTTTATCAATTATTGTAAGAGCTCCTTTGTGGCCGGGGTAAGTCTTATCATGACATCAAGCTGACAGGTATATAAGGGTGCGTGAACCATAGCAACTGATGGTTTGTGGGGTTTTTTGTCCTAAAAATAAATTACAAATGTTGAACGATATTATACAGCTGATCAGATGCGGGAATATTTAACTCTTTTAGCGCGAAGATCGCCTTTAGACGGCAGAATCTGACATCTATGATTCTGATGTCTAAAGTAGATCGCCGCACTACAAGAATAAACAAAAATATAATGGCCGTAGATCAATAACATGGGTATTCAAATGGAGCGGACAGAGTTAACTAAGAAAATTTATTTTGATTTCAAATTGAAAGAATCTCTTTCTCTATTTATATAAAATATATTTCAGCGCTTGAAAGGTTAACCCCAATCATACACATTGAGCTGGATACACCATAGTGATCATTCTGCCAAAGATAATATTAGTCAATCAGATGAATCAATTATTGAACACAAATAACTTCTTATCTCAGATTTATAGTATTCGAACGCAACTCAAACATTGAAGGGGTGTATAACGCGCCACAAAAACAAAGTGTGAATCTATTCACCACCACATTATAGGTCCGATAATATGGTCAACCCCTTTAATCCGCAGCAGATGGCACTACTGACCGCTGTATATGAAAACAAAAACGAAGCGGAAATTTCTTCCAGACGCTGCTTGCTACCCATCATAGGTCCGATAATCCATGCGAGTGGTGGATCCCTTTAATCTGAGCTAAACTACTTCCCAGCAAACACTAGACGTTTACCCAATTTTGATTCAATGTTGGCCGAACTTTAGCGGCGAGCGCTCCTTGTCGTGCACAACAAAGGCAAGATACCGTATGAGGACCTTGACGAGTACCTCATCTTGCTCAGAGACGTACACCTGAAGTAGGTGTACATCATAGACGTACACCTGAAGTAGGTGATGAACACATCATAGACGTACACCTGGAGGAGCTGGTTGTCCACTCCTCCGACTCATTCATCTAAGTCCGCCGACTCCTGTTATCACACGTGACAAGAAGTTTGCCTGGATCTTATAAGGTGACTACTTAAGTACCACAAGTCAAGCACTGATTGACACTCTGTCTGCTACGGCACAGATTATCAAAATCCACCTATATATTATTCACTTACACGTCATCTATTCGTGGTGAGTGAAACCGATCATGGTTCAATCTTACAACGCTGAAATATTTCTTGCATAATCCATGGCGACTAAAGTTTTTTTTTTAATTTGAAATCATCGTCAATTTGAAATCAGCATCAAAAATGTTTTAGTTAGCTCTTTCCACTACATTTGAATACCTATGTCATGGGTCTACGGCCATTATAAATATTTAATTATTTCAGTGCGGAGATCGACTTTACACGTCAGAATCTAACGTCCACAGACGTCAGAATATGCCGTCTAAAGTTGGTCCCCAGCACTGAACGGGTTAATCAAAGTATCGCTGATTTATATACGTGCATGGTTCTCATACACATATAGAAAGGTCTGAATGTCTAATATTCAGTTGCTTTTCATTCACGTCAAGATCTGAATCTGCGCAGCGGTTCGGGTCTAGAAGTGGATTAAAATATCATTCCAGTATCTGAGAGGTTAAAAGGTTGAATCATCAAGGGTAGACATGGTAGAGGGACGCCCTTTGAAACAGATATGTTGGCATAGCACTTGACTGCTTGAAGGGCCGCAGCTCAAGAAAAAATGCGCTGAGAGGTGGTGATTTTCTTTGATCGCTGGGCTGATGAAGACACCTCTATCAGTGCTCAGGAGTGACATATGCTCACGAGTATTATATCTATCAATGTCCTCTTACAAACTGAAAGAGTGGGTACTATTGTGAGAGTACGAGATACATCAGCACAACCATTAGCCATCATCATGATGATCTGCTCTTTGCGAGGACCTATAGTTGCAGCAAGAACGTTCTAGTATAGAACGTCATTGGTTGCAGCAAGGACGTTCTATGCGCATTGAACGTCCTTGGTTGCAGCAAGGAATTCAGAAGGACGTCTTTTCTATATTCCTTGGTTGCAGTCAGTATGTATTGCGGCTACAAACCCAGCAAACACGGGGCTACCTTAGGGCTAATGATGGCCCAGTCCTAGGTAGACGTGGACAAGCCTGCACCGTGATGGTGTGGGTCGTGGATTACAGTATTCGTTTACCCTGGAAGATCAATCTGACGGTGACTGACAGCGATCTGAATTAATTAAAAAAATTATAATGGCCGTAGACCCATAACATAGGTATTCAAATGAAGCAGATAGAGCTTACCAAGCCATTAATGATGATTTCAAATCGAAAAAACGTTGGGTCTCTTGATTTATATAAAAATATTTCAGAGCTTAAATGGTTAACTGGTAAGCTGATCACGGTGAGCACACAATGGCCAAATTGGACAGAAGACACGGGTGCTAATCAATTGAGAAAGTAGAAAACTCTCGAGAAACTATTGACTCAGCTGGGATCCATGTCTACATTCAATTAGGGCTACTCTCCATTTGTTCAAATTTCTGAAACGTGGTCATTTCATCAGTGTGGCAAACTCATCTTTCATGGGCTGAGAAACAGAGAACGTTGTTTGTCCATACTAATTTCCACCCTGTATTTGAGCCACCACCACCACCTCATTTGATGCACGATGCATCAAAGCATCATATTGCATCTCTGAAAAATGATTTAATTTCCTAAAACCTAGTGGTTTTAAAGATAAATTTTCACGGAACTGTTTCAGTCATAACAATATAGTTTTTGTTCATTTGCCAACCAACTTCAAGTCATCTTCCTCCACTACAAGGTGAGAATGGCGACAGCAATTCGCGGCTTGTAGTGGATGAAGATGAATATGGTAAATTCAGGCCTGAAATGGTTAAAGGGTACCAGGCGTGACTGCCTAGCTCATTTGATGTCATCAGGGAAGTTAAAGTGATGTATCTGACACTTAAAGTGGCAGATACGACCCTTCGATGCCAATGTGACGTTTTATATCATGCACTCTTGAGTTTCTTTTAGCGAGATTGCGATTTCACTATCAAATTTTCACTATAAAATGTGTGTAATCGGACGAGATGTTCCCAAGAAAAACGTAACTTTTGGTTCAGTTCATATTGTCATTGTCTCAAATGCCAGAGAACTATCTACGTGTTGTATGGACACGAACAATTCATTTGCATAAATCGTGTTAAAAGATTCCTAATTAGCTCTATCACTGACCATTACAAATGGAAATGGGTTCACTGGTACCGAGGCACTCTCAGGCGAGCTCGCCAGACAATATACTGGGTACGCGTGAAGCAAGTTAAGAATACATCTCCTAGTATATAGTAAAGAAGACCAATTATTAGATATTACAAGAAGATACGACATTCTAAAACTCAGCGTTGATGTGAATTTGAAAAATTTTGCTGCACAAATCAGAAAAGAAAACAAATACTTCCAAAACCTATTCGGGGATTTACATTCTTACAAAATAACACCATAATTCACAACCAGTGCTATCTCAGCAAACACAAAACATTTGTATAACATTTGTACAACGTCGGCCCAACGTCTTCGACGTTGGTCCAACATTGTACAAATGGTATACAAATGTTTTGTGTTCACTGGGATAGGCCTAGTACGGGTAGTATTGAGTGATGTATCATGATGTAGGCCCTATGGTGAGATAACAGGTTTATGGTCCGCATTTTAGCATCTGACGCTGCACAGTGGTTTTGACCAGAGCCACGTGGGCGTCTGGCAATGCTCATGTGTGTGCGGTTTCTATCCTTATTAGGCGGCTTAATGTCCCGCACTTGTTGACCTTTAACGAGTCCGGCACACAGGCATGAACCAGACGGTCACAGTGAAGCATCAACCCAGTAACTGCGAGATCCTCGTTTTAGAAAAAATGTATTTAGAGACCTGCAATATTTCATCTGCTGCCATACAATGAGGCAATTCAAGAGTGAAAATAATTTTGTGATGTTGCTCCTTCACCTCATTTTCATTATTTTTTCAGTCACTTCAAGGTAACGTTCGCTTGAAGTAGGAGAAAACACTTTTATTCTTTAGCAACTTAAAGGGTAGAGCTGATGGCCTGTGGCCATCTGCCAGTACAGTACAGAAGGATAAGGTCATATCAAGAAGTGTTCAGAGCCAGACAACAATCACAATACGTTGGATTTACGTTCAACCACCGTCTGGTGATAATTCTGCCAGAGAATAGTGTCATTTGGGTTCATTGTACATTATCATAATGAGAACCACAGACACATCGTACTGCTGCAACGGCGAATTGCTAATTCAAATCATAACATTTTCTTTTAAAATCACACCCTAATTTGTGAGCAGACAAAGGAATAATAATGCAGTTCTAATGAATTCCATTGGGTACACGACGTTGTTGCGACGTTGAATCAACGTCATTAATGACGTTGATTTAACGTCGCAACAACGTCCGTCGTGTTCCCAGTGGGTTAGCAATACTTAATGTACTAGCTTACACATACCTTTTATATTCGATTTAGCCCCATTAAAATGAATAAAAGCATAATATGAAACTTCTATAGAGTCACAACCTGCAGTAGTTACAATCGAATCATAGCTTGAATAATTTGGATAAAAACATATTAGATTAGTATGTCGACGTGTAGAAGGTCACGGGTCCAGTTCATGCTGATATTTAGTTTGGCGTGATCGCACGATAATGGACATCGTCGTGTTATCTCTTCATTATTGATTTTCTAAAAGGGTTTCCGTTCCACCTTTGACACCGAATCTCTCGTTTACTCCACAACACAGTGTCCTAGCAAAATATATCAGCACTAGAAAGCCGCCACATTTTGGTGATTCGTTTCTGGTCGTAATTCGACTCAACAGGAAAATATGTGTTGAAAATCAAATGGACCACACAAGTGGGACTCAAGTAAACATTGCAAACCGCAGTAACTGTTCACTTTTCAAATAAGCAGTTACTGCTGTTTGCTTTTGCACTACACTATAGAACAGTCCTTATAGAAACCGACTTTCCACCCTGTGCTTTGCGCGTGGGTCTAGCCTTGACTGGACAAGATGTAGTAACGCAACTGGCACGATGCGTTGAGCTAATGTTGGCTTGATGCTGGGCCAGCGTCGAAGACGGTGGGAAGACGGATGTATACGCCCTGCCTTTGTTTGAATTTGGAAGAATTGTCCCCCTCCAGTACGTCCCACGAATGTTGCGGTAAAATCAGCCATATGTCATAACAGGGTCTGACTGTCTAATGGTCTTCACTTGAGTAAACATCGCTGAAAATGTGGTCAATAAAAAATGTTGGTCCGCAGTTGTGTCAACATCGGCATAATTTCTGGTTTTAGCTCCCTGTACACGTCCTCGGGGTCCCATATATGAGGGGGGATGGCAGTAGGAGTCCACAATCACCAGAGAAAACAGTGAAACCCTCTCAGGCTGAATTACCATGATATCTGCATTGTCTGTCTGCAATGCTGTGTATCACTATCTTGAATAGACGATCACGTGAATGGCGTGAAATAATCTAACCGTGGGTACAGAGTCACGTTCATCCAGAATTCAATGTGGTGATTTTAAAATTGGAAGTGTAAATACTAATTTTAGGCATACAGTTTGCTCTGGTAGGCCTATATTTGTGAAAATGCCCAATAAAGGCGACAGCCACATAAAATTAAGAAAAATCCACATAATATGTCATGATTATTTTGTGGAATTGATGTCCTATGTTTAATGGTCTACGGCCTTTATAATTTGTTTAATTCTTTCAGTGCGGTGATCGACTATAGACGTCAGAATCTGACGTCTATGGACGTCAGATTCTGACGTCTAAAGTCGGACCCCGCACTGAAAGAGTGGTGATCAACTTTAGACGTCAGATTCTGACGTCTATAGACGTCAGATTCTGACGTCTAAAGTCGGACCCCGCACTGAAAGAGTGGTGATCAACTTTAGACGTCAGATTCTGACGTCTATAGACGTCAGATTCTGACGTCTAAAGTCGGACCCCGCACAGAAAGAGCTACAATGCTCTCTGATCTGATTGGCATGCGTAGAGCACCTCAGCTGACATGGACAATCAGTCTGCATCTGCATAAACCGTGGTGGACACCAGCCATCTTGTGAGGACAAATCCTCACCTTGGTCTCAAAGGGTCGTATCTGCCACTTTGTAAAGCGGCAGATACGACCCTTTGATACCAAGCTGAGAAGATGCTGCGGGGAATTATCTGCACTGCCCAGCCGAGTCCTGGGGTCATGTCTGAGGACAGGCGTTGTCATTACGCTGCATGCAGCTGCAACGTCAACTCTCATATTCCACAGCTGGTGAATGGGAATGTCGCGTATGCGACGCTTTCAACTGTGGGAGAATCGTATATGCAACAGAACAGTAGTCGTGTATGCAACACGTTCCATCTATCATATTTATGTTAATAGCTTTCTCGTGTTAATTGAGACGCATACATGCCACATCAGCTTCGTGGGTAATTGTCTAAATGCCTAACGATGGCTCAGATGGCTGATGCATATTTCAAAGCAGATATTAATACATGGAAGAAGAAGATTGAGGCTGGGACTAAACTATTTCTGCTGCTGGCATCACACTAGGCACACGACGTTGTTGCGACATTGAATCAACGTCATTGACGTTGATTCAACGTCGCAACAACGTCAATGACGTTGATTCAATGTCGCAACAACGTCGTGTGCCCACTGGGATAAAACGTGATACATTTCCACCCATAGCTTGAAAATTGAGTTAGATATCAAAGAATGACACTTTGCCGAGGTGAAAACTGACTACATCGCACAGTTATATCAGTGTCTATATTTTGAAAACAGAAATGAAAAAATAATACAAATCAATTAAAATATTATTACAAATTACTTATTACAAACATTTCAAATGTAAATTAAATCGGTTTGGAGCTTTAATATTAAAATATCTAAAGAAGCAAACACACGTGTTGACACAACGTATTTTTCTTGGTTTAGAAACAAGAAAAGACCCAGTCCCATGCACTGGACGTCGGCTCAATACGACTATCTGCTTCAGGCAGATGTCAACGTTAAGAGTTGAATTGTAGGCTAAAATAGCTCTAACCCACCCCCTAAAATGATGTGGATTCCAAACACCATCACGAACATCTTAAATCCAGCTTATTATGTTGTTTATCTGGTTTGATGGAACGCGGTAAAAAAGAGATGTTTTCAATAAAATCACTTTCGTCAAGCTCCACAAAATCCCTCCGTGTTTTTCACGCCTATCTATCCGCACCACGCCGAGCCCGCAATTACTCATAATGAATTTAAACTCCCTCGCGAGGCGGACGTCGGCCCGCCAGCGGTCCGTCTCGGGGCCATCGCCGCAGGCGGTGTCCCCGCGACGGACCGCCGGCGGGCCGACGACCGTCCTCCACCCGATTACTCACAGTACCCAGTGAATAAGGTGGACGTATAGGAGGAACAGATGAGTATTTATTGAAAAGGGAAACAAAGTACAACGCGGGAGCGGCGGCCGATAACTCGGCCATGATTATGCGGAACATAACTATAAAACAGGGCGGTTAATCCGGCGCGATGCGCCCCATCATCGTTAAGTAGCGTAACACCGCCGCCGTCGTAATGCGGCGCCAAGGAGACCGGAAAATCTGCCATTTCCATGGTAACCACTTGTTCCCCCCCCGGCAGCGCCCCGTGCCGATATATCTGGATGACGTATCACGGTGGGATATTATTCTGTGAGTCCGTGATACCATGCAGTCTGTGATGTAGGCCCTATAACCTACGCAGGAATTAAAGTAAAACATGGTAATTCTACGTTTATAAATTGGTCGATTTCATCCAAATCTACGACAATGCTAATGGAAATCAACCAATGTGTAAAATAAATGAGACCCAGATGTCTTGATTTTAATGGTTCTTGGCATATTGTATTGAATTTTTGTATATTTCTGGTGACTGATAATATATAGCCCTACAACTTTGCAAGTGAGGGTTAAAAGCTACGATATCAACGTTGTCACTGCTTCATAAGTGCACAGGCGAAGGGCACTGCGCTAGGACTGGAGTGAACAATACGGAAAAATCCTGATCATTTATTAACCCTTTAAGCTCTCACGATGCATTGAAGCATCATTTTACATCATTGATTTTCTCACAGCTTAGGGTTTTAGAAGACAAAGTTCGATGAAGCTGTTCTACGAATAGATGTTAATTTTCTTTTAATTCATCACCCACTTCCAGTCATCTTCATCCACTACAAGTCGGGAATTGCGACATGTAGTCCGGTCAATAAGGCTCCCAAATTCTGGTAGATAGGAAAAGTTAGGGACAAAAGATTTTCTTTTCTATATAGTATCTATATGACCTCCTTAGACCGGAAAAAAAAAGTTCACCAAAATCTATGGTGGGCTAAGGTCACAGCAAGGTCAAATCCAAGATGGCCGCCATTAACCCAGGATATGTCATGATCAAAAATAATTGTTTCACATTTAGCACTTAGTAAATCAAGTTTGATGCCTCTTTTCCATGTCATTTTGTAAGGAGAATTCAGCTTACGTGTCTTTTTTGTGATCAAGGTCAAATGTCAAGGTCACAACAAGGTCAAATCAATTAAATATAACCGGCAATTAGCCTTTGTCATCACAATAAAAGTGATTTTTTCACTTTCTCAGCTGCAGAATTGAGTGTAATACGGTGCATCTCTTCCATTTTGTCTATATTCTGGTATATTTTTAAACAAATGCCCCTGCCAGCGGCCATTTTGGATTTGACCTTTTTGTGACCTTAGCCCACCATAGAATTTGGTAAACTTTTTTTTCTATAACCTCAAAGTCATTATGTACCCGAATGCAACAAAAAAGCTTTTGTCCGAAACTTTTTCTACCTCAGTTCTTTATTGACCGGACTAATCAATTCGCGGCTTGTAGTGGATGAAAATTACAATGGTAAATTCAGGCTTCAAAGAGTTTAAAGCATTAAAAAATGTAAATATCACAATAGTTTCCACCGTTTACGTTATTAAGTCGTTACTGGGACGGGTTTAGAGTGTGAGACTGGGTCCAGATGGGCTGTGCCGTGAAGGAGTGAACAAGCTCGTAAGCCCTGCCTGGGAGTATTGGCCCACGCCTGCCTGGCCCTGTGAGGCCGTGTTGGCCCAGTCATTCATCGCCCATTCAACCTGTCATGCGCCTGGCGCAATAAACATTAACCCTCTCAATCCCAAAGGCGCGAAATTAATAGACATAAACCCTTAAGCTCCCGCGTCGCTTTTATGCACCAAATAAAGTGTATATAATTATAGGCCTTTTTTAAAAAAATTCTTTGAATGGAAAATGATATAATCTTTGAAAATACGGACATTCTGAGCTCTCGTTTGAGATTATTATTATTTACTGGGTAATTCATAAAATCTGATTCACCTTGAGGTGATGAGAGAGTTAAAGCCCTACATTAAAAAAATATTTTCCACCCACTTGAAGTTGTGTCTCGCTAACGCGAACCACAACCTCAAGTGGGTGGAAAATATACTGTTTAATATAAGAGCAGACATTTTCAAATATTGAGGTTTAAACACAGATTTCGTTTCCGATAACAATGATTTAATCGTCTAGAGAACGGGGTTAAAACGACTATAGTCGTGCTTAGTGCCTAAAGGGTTGATAACGATTCTTTTGGGAGGTAAAATTGTGCTTTGTTTATTTTCAAATTTAAAAATAATAAATATGAGTTTCACACACACTCGAAGTTGTGAGTCGCGGTAAGTATAGTGGGTGCAAATTTCAATTAAATAACTTTGTGGTTTAAAGGGTCCACCCACTAAGCTCACGGTTTATCTTCTAAGCAAGTATCTTTTTTTTAAGAGATGGGATCTGATGATGCATTGGGCAAAGATGATTAGCAGTATCGTTCTTGTCATAATTCATTTTCAAAGTAACTTTTTTTATTTTTTGGTTCAGCAGTGAAAAACTGGACATTCTTATGAGTAAAAAAACACAAAAAATGCTAAAATTCTTAACCCGTTTGTGACGAGCCCCGGAGATTTTTTGTATAAACATATTTTATTTTGCAATTGAAACAAATACAAAAATGTAATACAAGGTTTGTCTTGCTACATGGCTACAGATGACCGGTGATGTCTGTGTCGTGGCAATCGATAAGAAGGATCCTAGTGCAAAGCTTTTGTTCGACAGCTGACAGGGAGATCCCACCAAATGAATTTATAAGTGGTACACAGGGCAAGGACTAAGGTATCAAAGCACAATTAGATCCTGACAATAATGTCAGCAACAAGGAAAAGTAGGGTGAAGAAAACACCTTCAGTCCGGTAAATTTACCATAGTTAATGTAAATCTCTGGGTTGTGGTTATAAATTTTTCGACTGCAATAACCAATTCTGGTAAGTTGCCCAAGGGAGCATCACCAAAAAGAACAGTTTTTACAGTGGGGGTTAATTGAAGTTGAAACAGTTCAGCTGTAAGCTCTTCCCTAGCAATGTGGTGCAGTGGACAGTCAAAAAAATAATGTTCAGGAGGATCTCTGGGTCTGATTGGATGAGATAACTATGACGTCATAAAATAATCTCGTTTCAGAAATAGCGCAGTAGCATAATAATCTCGTGATCAACGGGTTAACAATTTGCTATAGCACTCGAATAGCAAGCATTCTTAGATGTTTTGTTTGTGTTCTATGACACTGCATAGTTACTGAAATATTTATCAGGAAAAACAAGGGCAAAATACAATGCTTGTTGCTGGATTCAAATAGCAAACAGTCGGGTTTTCTTCGTATTTTATGACACTGTAGTCGCTGAAACATTTATCAGAAGCGGAGTGGATGGACGGCGATGTGCGCTAACTGCTTCCATGTGCTGCAATATTTAACACGTCAAACTGGATGGCCAGAGTCTGTAAATGTAATCATATGTCTACTCTATATAATATAATACGTAAATAATTATATTGAAACTATAAGATTATAAGATGATTTACTCAGATTTCTACGATTTTCCAGAGTTATGTGTCTTTTTTTGGTTATTAACTATTATATACAAAATAATGAATAAACAATGTATTTATCTTTGTGTATATATTTATTTATTTTATCTCAGTTTCTATTTTTCTTGGGGGGGGGGGGGGAACACATATTTATATATCGTGACAATGGCTTTTAATTTGATTTTAGGTGTACACTTCCTATCATGTATATTTTCAAAATAACCAGTGCTAGTACAATACGACCCTCTTGATTATACAAGATGTAGATATATATTTATGACAAAATTTGAATAAGTCAAAAATAACTCAATAAAACATCTAGCTGTCTGTGCAACGAGCGGCTCTAAAATCCACACCTAGCTCCGCAAACGCTCGCCAGACACGTCCTCGCGTCAGAGGCTCGGGGAGGGGGGGGGGGGGGTGACGCCGGACCAGACTGGACGTCCGCGAGGTACGGAGCCTTTCCATGGCAACCACACCTCTGGATCACCCGGGGGCTTCCAGGAGAAGTGCTCGTGTCAGTCAGACTGAGTCCGTGGAGTGTGTGACATGTCGTCTAGCCGGCAAACACGAGGCGTTCATCCAGTGTTGTTTAAATGTTGGGCCAGCGTCTGCGACGATGGCCCAATATTTAACCAACACCGGATCAAATAGCGTTGATTCAATGTTGTTTAAATTCTGGGCCATCGTCGCAGACGGTGGATCGACATACAAACAACACTGGATCAACGCCTCGTGTTTATTGAGTTGCTACCATCACGTTCAGCCACCACGCGGCTTTCGGTCAATGCTGATTTATTGTTAGCCCAGCGTCGCAGACGCTGGGCCAACATTAAATCGACATCGGGTTGATGTCTCGGAAGACCTGGTGGTGATACTGGCTTAGATGCTTCTACTGAGTACACAGAAGGACTGCCGTTTCCATGGTTACCCTCTCCATCTGGCAGGTTTTCTTTGGATAACACACACACTAGTACTTGTCCAATCAAACCGCGCAAAAAATCGGTGATAAATCGCTAAATAAACCGCCTTCCTTCCTTTAAAAAATATCACAAATTTGTAGATCATAAAATAAAAGCTTAAGGTATGGTGATATTCACATGCCATGGAGACGTGTCAATAGTTGTTGTTGCCTTGGTGATTGGTATTATTATCCAATTATCACAGATTAAGTAGTTAAATATTAACAAGACATGCGTGCTCATTTAACAAAAATCAACCCATTTCAATTTTACATAAATTATTTTCGATGCGAACCGATTTTGCCCGTCCGTCATGATCCGTGTAATTCATTCACGGGACATCGACCGATCCCACTTCACGACACAATACCACCACGTAGTCCCGTACATCTATTTATCCCTGGCCATTCATATCATGTGTTACTCCACTTTGCGCACCCTCTCTCTTGAACAGTTTCTCACATGCGCAGCGGGGGGCATCTGAATTTCCCATGAATCCCTAATTAGGCGATTTATCAGCCTCCCGCCACTGCCAGGAAGAAGGGGTTGCCTAGCAACCGCTCCCAGTCAGTGGGTATAGAGGAAAGCAGACAGTCCATGGAGGCGCTCGCGTCTGGCACCGCGCGTTGGACCAATGCTGGGACGGCGTCTTCGCCGCCGACCCAGCATTGATCCAACGCGCGGTGCAGCGCATCTTCTCCCTGTCTGGGAGAGTGTGTCAAGTTGGTGTAAATCACACTTGGAGCCGCCTGGAGGTCCTCAGAAGACTGGGGATGACTGAGTGACTGGCGTGAAGGGTGCACTCCCCCACAAAACGCCAGCTCCCTTCTCAGCTTTAACAAGCTTTTCTCTAGGCCCCCCTATATAATAGGGTAATCATGGAAACAAACAAGAGCTTGAATTATTATCTTGAGCCAACATTTTTTCTTATCTATAAAAGACAATCGCTCTATCGTGCAAAGCCGAAAGCGGTAAAAGGCTAAAGGCTTCTGTCGAAGTGGTTGGCTTTGGCATTACCTATGTGCTAAATTAACAGATTAATCATGTTATTATGGCGTACTTCATTAAATTAATCCAATGTTTAAACGGCGAGTCTGTCATTGAGACAACTTCATTGGGGTTTACATCAGTGAGTGTTTATAGTTGCGTATGCAATACCCGTATATTTAATTTAAGTGATTGGGTTGTAATCGTTTTATCCAACATTTCACACTACCTCGCTTGTCACATGGGCTTTACAATGTGTGATATCAATTCACAATGGCCAGTTGAGAGCTAAACATACGTTGCATCAAATAGGGATTGGTTGTCATAAAAAATCGCCTAATCTTATATAATCCCTCTTATCCTACCAAAGGCTATCTAATCAAGGCTATGCACAGACAAATATTAGCCTAACCCTTTAAAGCCCAACGTCAATATTATTGACACTCAGAATATGGCATGAATACCCAAGTAATAATATGTGTGTGACTTACTTTCTATCTATTTGTTGTTGTTTTTTTAACTAGATAGCTTATAATATAATATCGTATGTATCGTCCATTAAATCTGCCAATGTACCCCTATTAAATCCTAAGACTAACATAAATTCGTGATATAACAGACAACAAGTAGCCTATGTTATCAACACTTCCGGTGCAGACGACGCTTTAAGCCCAAAAATGTTTTTTTGCGCCAGAAATTTGCAATGAAATATAGCAAACGCGCAGGTCCACATCCATGATATACCACTAAAGACAATCAAAGACATCGCAATGTGTGCGAAATTATCGTGAATCATAATAGGTTTAATTTACGACGCAACGCCAGTTTTAAATGAATGAAAAATATGAAGGAGTAACGTAGCTCACCTAAAGAGTTAACAAGAGCAATGAGCAATAAGCAGGGGCGATATTATCAGGGCATACATTTTTCTGCAGCGATATATATAATTACAGTTCTTGTCACCTATTCGTAACATACCTTGGTCATGATCATGGTTATAACATAGAATTAGTTTTTGACTGTGATTATAGTGAGGCGTTGGTTTACTATCGTGATTAATGGGACCGCCAAGATGGTGTCATCGTTCTTCAGACAAGTACATAATTTTACAGTTTCCATCAATGGAAAAGTCATAAGAATTATATTGTGTGCAGTAGAGCTGGTATAAGCCACTCAATACCTTGGATCAAATAGCAGAGAAATTTATCCAAAATATCACTTATCCATGCACTGATGCAAGCGTTGAAACTTGACTTAATTCACCTTATCACCTCCACAAAGGAGGCTATGTTTTGGTCTTGGTTCGCTTGTTGTTTTGTTGTCTGTTTGTCTGTCCGCATGGTTACATATAAAGTAATGAACGAATTTGCATGAAAATTCTACCAGGTGTGCCTTAGGCTGAGAAACAATCCGTTACATTTTGGGGATGATCCGGATCCAGGATCCAGATAACGATTTGGATCGCGCGACGCGGGTTTGCAGTCTCTGACTGACTGTCTAGATATATAAATATGCTGCCGTTCAACAATTTTCTTTTTGTAAATCTGAGAGGATTTCAAGAAGCACAGTACGTTGACCCAACGTAGGGCAAACGTCAATAAACGTCGGCCCTACATCGGGCCAACACCTTTTATCATTGGATTTGAGGGATCCATACATTGCCACGTTCATCATACATTTTTGTAATTAATCGATGTCTAGCCGCTTCTTCAGCACTAAATTAATTTGGATGAAAACTGGGCCTGTTAGAAAATAAATTAATCTCACCATTTTTCTGCAGTAAATGAAATGAATCGGGCTTTAGGCCACCTTTGTGCACATATAGGCTGAACTGGGCCAGGAGAACCTCCTGAGGATGGTGAGATGATTGAGATGACACTGTCCTCCAGACACAGGATTCGAAATTCGAGCCCTGGCGGTCTGAGGCCGAGCACGCTACCTCTCGGTCACGGAGGCTCCCCACAATACTAACTTTCACACGTGGATGGGGAAGAAACATTTTTGTTTCTTTCAAACCGCCGAGACCGGGAACCGAACCCCGGACTCTGGCGTGAAAGGCAGCGGTGCTAACCACTACCCTAGGGCCCCCGCCCTTTTTTTTTTCTGCAGTAAACATGGTAAATGGAGATTTTATCGGACACGCATGCATGGTATTCTGCCTGTGTGATCCATGTGTGCCAACTTGAATTCCGAATCAGAAATCAGCGATATTACTGATAATATACATCATAGAATAAGTGGCGTGAACAATAATGATTATTCTTTGCAGTTATTATAGTATGAATAATTCATCAACCGTTTTCGTTTTTTCAGACAAAACATTTTTCAAATATTTATATTTTGTTCGAACGTATTCGGATAATACGTACATCCAATAATATTATGTGCATGTACGTGGCATAATATTACATTATAATATCAAAAAATTATGCTGTTCAATTTAAAGGATTTAGGGGATATTTTAAAATATTTTTTTAAATGTATGCTAATTTGTTTGTTTTAAAAAGGTTGAATAATTAATTAATAAATAAATAATTTACATTTCCATATTATAAAATCCGACTGTTGTTTCAAATACCTTATCCTACAAAGCGAATCAAACACTTAAAATCAAATCAAACCAGGGCGGTCAACTCCTGTAACGGAAGCCAGACAAATCAATTCGCTCTGGAAAACAGGAAGCCGCAAGAAGGCGCACCGGGTGACCTTTACCTCGGCGCGCCCGAAGCCACGTGAATTCCACTCAGCACTGTGGGAGTTCATCCCTCCTGCAAACTCCACAGAGCTCTTCCAGGACAGGAAAGCCGACCGAGACTCCGGTGTAACTCTGGCCGAACCCGGGGATTGACCCAGATCAAACTCTCTGAGTCTGATCCGGGTCAATCCCGGGATCGGCCTTGCACTCCCTCGCCACGTGCGCGGCAGGTGGGAGTGAGACGTCACGCTAATTTGCCGGGCATTCCTCAGGTCACTCGCAATGCTCGCTACATCGGCGTAAACAAATACGACAGCCTCTGGGTATTTCCATAATCAATGATGATGGTAAATAAATTCGTTGATCAAAGCGATCAGGTCTTTGAAGGATGTGAAGTTGTCGGCTGCACTTTATTAAACTAATTGAATTCTGCATAGGTTACGAGACTACGTTCGATTAACATGTATGTGAATTTGCGGAGGGGGTTTCCTTATAAATTTGGAATTTTGAAAGCAATCTCTTCTTTGTTTTGAATTCATTCCATCCTTGCTTACTAAAATCAAGGAGGTTAAAAAGAATATTTTTAACCTCCTTGCTCAAATTGAGTGTTCAGATGGTTATCAGACGTACTATACTCGATCACTTCATCCACATCAATGAAGTTATCAGGTGTAAACAGTTTTATAATCTGTGTGCCAAACTTTATTTCAGTCATCCACTTAAATGCAGGAGGCATTCCTGTAAATGGCTACATGTTATCTGATAATCACTGATAATAGAGTCTACCATCGCGTATAATTAGGGACGTCCTATAGGGATAGAACATCATCGGTATAATGAAGCACGGTATCTATATATAATCAAGAACTTTATATAGTTCTTGGTAAAATCACCAAGATACGGTCTCACCCAACAATTAATTCGAACAGGCTGGCGTACGGAAATCATCTCAGCCACAATGAAGTTGATAAAATAAACTAACATGTCATAATTGTCCTTGAACAAAGCTTGGCTGTGTAGACAAAACAACATGGAGACAGAAAGAAACCCTAAACCGGGATACACCCTGCTTTAGTGTATACAGACAGGCTGGGTTACATCTGAGAGAGGCTGACATAGTCATCAAGCAGGGGGGGGGAGGGGTACGTGATGTGAAGGGACAAGTAACCGAGAGAACACGATACGTCGACACAATGGTGGTTCAACGTTGGGCCAGCGGCGAAGACGGTGGGCCAAAATTGAGCCAACATGTGGTCAACGTTTCTTTATTTGCTAGAAAGGGCTCTACTCCCCAAAACACAGAAAAAATGTACCCAGAAAAAAAATTGCTGACAAAAAACATATATTATTTAGGAAAAAATACAAACTTATTCATAGCATAGACCTCTTCTCTGTCTATAGCAATTTTCTAAAAAATACCAATTGTCCTGCGCATCAAACTCGGTGCGCAGGAAATTTGCAATTGTAACGGCCCCCATAACACAGAGGGTTAATTCCCTCGACTTATGCATCAAGCAACTAACGCACAAGGTCGCAGCCGCGGCGATGGTGACGAATGGAATAATAATACCGGTGTGTATATGTACAGGAAGATATTTTCTTTCCCTGGATACAATTCGGATGCCGCGACCAGAGCGATCGCCATTTGTTAATCGCGATAATGCTGATTTCCGAAAATAATTGGTCATTTCCCTCGATGACTTTGCGTCCGTCTACCATTATCATGTCAACATCATACGAATATGATCCGAAAAATTGCCTGTGTTCTGCGTTGCTTCGTTACGTGGCTTCAGTGACTGTATGCCAGGGGGTTATCGGCTAATCAGGGGGAAGCTAAATGGATTGTAGTTTCGGTTCAAAAGTCCCCGTAGTTTTTGCGGTATAATTATATCAAATTGTCCATAACATGAGTGTTTGTATCTAATTATGCAAATCGCGAACGACCGTTGTTTAATCGACTGTATGTAACTGAAAACATTTTCCCAACGAAACACAATGTCTGGTGTATATCTATATTTATTATAAATTGAGGTTATGCTTTCTGTATATAATTCTAGCCAAAAAATCACGTTTAAATATATTGAATCACATACTAAGGCCTACATCCACCCTAGAGATCTAATTTATTATTCGAATGTAATTCGATATAGAATACATCAATGTAAATTCGAGTCGAATTTGGTTTACGCTAACAAATCGGGCTAATGCAGGTATATATTAAGATCTCTGAGACCACAGGTTTATTACCATCCATAGACAGCAGTTTTGATGTAACATCTACTCATTCAAAACTGGAAAGTAATTGAAATGAGCATTTAAACGAACCCAGATGCCTGACTTTAATTACCATATGATGACGCGGGTGTATAATGAGATGAGAATGACCGAGAACCGGACATCACGCGACACGTGACAGGTCGAGCAGGAGGTCGAGAACACAGCGTGAGCAGATGGCGGCGACCCGATCCTACTTCTGACACCATTACGGGATTACATCACGCCCCGGGACACCTCGTCCTGCTCGCCGTGCCCGCTAATATCTAAACATCTAGTTTAACCCTCTACCTGCTGGTGACGCCTATATGCGACATTATATTAACCCTTTGACCGCCAAATTATTGAATTGGAATTTTCACTCACTTGAAGTTGTGTCTCGCGGACGCGATTCACAACTTCGAGAGAGTGAAAATTATTCACATTTGAGAAAATAAAGGTCAACGATTTCGAAATTTTGCTGATTGGCTTCCCGTTTTATCTTAAAGACTGTGAATAAAAAAACACGGGTTAAATGAAAACCAACTAGAAGGAAAATAAATCTGGACGGTCTGAGCTTCTATTTAATGTAGCCTATACTTGGATATTTTACAAAGTTGTATATTCAGGCAACAATTCGCACCTCGCAGTGAATGAAAATATCCGTAGAGGTGAAGGGGTAACCCTCCCAGCTCAAGCGGCTTCTTGTTTATCCACGCCCAGTCATGAATCGCAATAGCGATGCAAATTAGAAGTCCCTGGCAGAACACTGTAGTATTTTTTTCCAGGGTGTAAATCATGACTAGTCTTTTCTGATACATCGTGTAACATGTATTTAGTTGTTTTAGAAATATAAAAAATATAAATTTATTTCTCATGAGCGGATAATGCGCACATGATTAAGAGGGCAAAATTGAAATTACAGATGTAGTTACGTCAGCTGAATTATTATCGCACTTGCTAAACATGATATAATAATGGGCCATTATTTTTGCCCTCATCATTAGATTGGTCCAGATAAAAGACGATTTTCTTCGTTGTGATACGCAATGTAAGTGACTCGTATAGAAAAGTACACCGCACACGAATATACTGGATCTATAATTACCTTGCTTCAATCTCATTAATTTCCGGGATTAATTTATTCCTAATCAGCTCTCGGAAATGAGACGGATACGCTGATAGCTCGAGAGACATGAGACGTTGAACAGATGTTGTTTTACTGCTGGCACAGCATCGCAGATGCATTAAACCTACATTTGTTAAACGTCTCGTAGGATGACATCGTATCATTCGTAAGTGACCTGCACCTCAAGCACTGGAATCATATTCACGAGTATGAGAGCAACCAAATCAGACCGATAATCAATCCCATCGCATGTGAAGTCAAATATCACATAACGATATCGAATGCGCGGTCTGAAAATGACAAAAAATACGTTAAAATTAGAGTCGTCGCGTAGCCAGACAGTCATACCATCTGCGTCACTTTCAGTCCGCCACGGAGGCGCCGACGCCCGTGTCGACCCGCAGTCTAATCGAGAGAGCGCTCAATATCAGCACAACGTCGTCTTCATGCTGGGCCAACGTCTGCAACGTTGACCCAGCATTGAAACGACGTTGTGCCAGAGTGTCGAGTTTCTTGGGATATAATCATCCCGCTGTCTAGGGTTGCTGAGGATAATTATTATGCGGCCGGCGGCTTTTCGCTGCCCATAACGCGGCATGTTTATCTACGGTGAGCATTTCGATTTACAATTTAGAGAAAAAATGCGAATTTATTAAAATTTACATCTCCTGAAGTTCAGTGCGAGATTAATTAGTAATTCAATGCGCACCAGATCGGTCGTTTTTCTCGCCCTTGTCCGGCGTTCCATCGAGGTACGAAAACTGTTATTTTTGAGTAGAATAGTATGTTATATCGAACACATATAAGTCTTCGATTCACGACAACGTAACATTAACAGTCATATCTCATAAAATACAATAGTAACTCTATAGTGTGACACCAGAACAGGCAAGCCTATATGCTTAGCATTATGTAGGTACACTATATGAGATGATGAATCGGAATTTAATACCTATCTTGATTCAAAAATCTAAATCTTAAATCCATTGCTTGGATGGAAACGATACTCTGCGATAATGTGTGTGATTCATATGGCAAAGCTAAGCGATATTTCTTGGCAAACGTGTAGGCCTAACCGAAATCCAAATAACAAGTTTGCGTCAATCCAGTTTCTAGCAACTCAATGATAAAAAAATCTATATATTCTTTGTATAAAAGGGGTGACATGGATGAACAGCGTCAAGTAAAAGTGGCGCATTTTTTCGCAAACTTCTGAAAACGCCCATCACAGCTACAGTAAATTCCCGGCAAACACGAGACGTGAACCCAATGTTGGCTTAATGTTAGTCCAGCGTCTACGACGCTGGACTAAAATTGAGCCAGCATTGGGTCAACGCCTCGTGCTTGCACCTCGGCGACAGAAGCGATCCATTATTTGTGTGGGTCGCCCGTCCCTAATGGCGGAGCAATATGATGTGATAGGGACTGAAGATTGAACTGGACGCGTCTCCCAAATAAGTCTGGATCCGAGGTGACAGGTGATTTGTATTTTCACGTCCGAAATGATTATTGGTTTTGCCGGTGTGAAGGTTCAATTAAATCTGGGAGAAAAAAACGCGCGATGTTTTTCGTCTCGTGTGACGTAAAGTGAAATGATTTCCATTATTTATGATGGCCAAGCTTATTGTACCAAGCATATAGCAGATTAATCTTCACATATTAGTGGTTGTATAACATGGATAATATTTTCATCACTAGAAACATAAATCGGGGGGGGGGGGGGAGGAGTCCCCTATGCTTATAATGAAAAATCGCATTGCAATTTTCATCCACACCTCAACAGCTAGATCGGTAGATGGATGGAAAATATAGTCTTATTGTAAAAAGGATTAAAATGACGGGATCACAATCATTATGATTAGCTGATCAAGGAAAAGAGAACTGATTCTATTTTCCTTGGTTAAATGTATGCCTGTAATTAAGTAAACATTATATAATTTCATAAAAAAGAAATGTGATGCTGTTTTATATCAGAATAAGTTTATATAACATGAATAACCAACCCAAGCTGAATACACGTGTCGGAGAAAAAATGAACCGTGGTTCCCGACACGTGTCTACAGCACCAGACACGAACACGCATAATTATCATTTAATTATAAATTTGTCGTAACATCTCGCTGTGCACCGTTATAATGGACGTGGAAAGGATGCACAGCAAAATATCGTTATCGAGATTAATCTGTAACTGTAAATCTGTAATCAGCCGTTGTCTCAATTCTGGTTCAATGTTGGACCACACGGTCCAACATTGAACCAGAATTGGGATGGTGATGTAACAATTCTGAACCTGTCGTCGGTCAACAATTTAGTCTGTCATCATAATTATAATACATGTGATTGTGATCTTCATCTATTCTATTATAATAGAACATGGCAGCGAGACTGATAAGCAGCAGGCTAGAAATAATCCTTATGTATAGAGTGATTACCACTCTGGTCAACAAGATGACTCTTTGACTTAACTGGTAGCGCTCGGGCATCACGATGAACTTTTCTTCTTATGGGTTTGTAGGGCAAGTTCACACGCGATTTTTACAAGTTTGCAATACAGAATGTGTATTTCTTACTGGATTGTAATCACAAATGACATGAAAAATAGCATGATTCGGGCATCAATTAGGCCATCCCTCATCCAGTTCTATGGTTAGTCCTACACTTGTTTTAGTAACATGATTAAGCAGAAGGAACATAAGAGCTAGGGTGTTTTGATCCATTATAACCCTAAATATCACACACACTGCTGTGGAATGACCAGTTTTTAACTACACAACCCACTAAATTTTGCTCATAGATTATGCACAACTTTATGAGCCATTGTAAACTACATTCACTCCCAGCCACAACACAGAACGCCGGTTCAGGGTTGCACCAACGCAATCTCACACTGGCCTGACAACGAGCCAACCCCGTGTCTTCTACGTGTAGGGGCTGAAAAGAAGTGCCGCCTCAACTGCTAATGTTATATATTAGGCTGTAAAGGCTGGCCCATTGTGTATTCATGCAATCTCCACGTGCGCTTTCTTCCTGAAATATCGCCGCCGTCCGTCTTTTCTTAGCGCGACAGAGATATGCTAATTCCGCGTTTGTTCCCAGTCGCCGCGGGGCGTTGAACCGATGGTGGTTTAATGTCGGGCCACCGTCGCAGACGGTGGCCCGACATTGAACCAGCAACGGTTCAACGTCCCGCGTTTGTGGGTTACGACTTGATCGAGGGATACAGTGGCTGAGGCGGGGGCCGTCGGGTCGTGTGACCTTCCTTCGGACCTGGCTGCAGGACACATCAGTTCCAGATCCAGAGATTGCGCCCCCCCTCCTCACAAGGCGGTACGGAATTTTGAACTACTGCTCCACTCTTGAAAGAACCAATAAGATGCACTCTCAGAAAAAGTTGGCCATAAAGTTCTCATTAATGCTATGCTTGACAAAGAAAAAAGTTAATTTGCTGTATAGTAAAATAAAGCGACGCTCCACATCTTTTTTTGGTATTGTTTCTGTCAAAATGCTGATAAAAGGAAATGGATAAAAATCACAACGGTCACAATGTTCTCTCATAGCTCAATTATATTCGTGAACACCTATCGGAGTTGTCTTCCCAAATCAGCCATCAAAATGTAGTGTTTACATGGTGATTTTGGAATATTCGAATATTTGAATATAATGGTAAGAAAAAATCCCTTTTGCTAGATATAATATGTTTAATATCTTTTACTGACATTTTCAATTTCTCTCTTCAGATAAACATAAAAACTAACACTGTACGCTTCCGGACATCGCGGCCAGACATTCCCGCATGCAGGACACGACGACGAAGAACTAGTAGCAGCGCTCACTGCCAGACAGCAGAGCCAGAGGTGACAATACATCGTCAAAACGTACACGTACATCATATTATTATGAAGGTGACCTACATTTACTCCGCGAAGAGGAGACGGCGATACCCGAGATGATGAAAGCTGGCGACCCATCTCTGCTGCTCAAAGGCAAACAGCAATAACTAACTGCTGTTTTCGTTTGCAGGGGAGCTCTGCACACCAACATGATCAGCATGCACGTCTGATGTCACACAATACGTTGCTCAAGCTTGTTGGGCCAACGTTTGTGATATCGTCCCGACATGGAACCATAATTAGGATTTTATAGAATTCTGCTGCAAATGATCCAAATCAAGCCATATGCATACATTATGATCTTGGTCAATCATATTTCCACAACTTCAAGGGGTTGGCCCACCATTTGATTTATTATTAACATACAGCCCAACCCTGCTATTCATAGCTTTCCATTGTAGCCCAACGCCAGAATTTAACCTAATATAAGTGCACATAGGCCTACTGATCCATAGAAAATCAGACTTTTCACCTTAATCAACTCAACCATATCTGCACAATGAATTAGCCCAAAGTTTGATTTATCATCAGCAGACAGCCCAATCTTGATATTCATCCCCAACGTCTGAATTTAGCATAAGTGCATATACTGCTCCATATAAAGTCATCTTGATCAATCATATCTGCACAAGGGATTGACCCAACGTTTTATTTATCATGATTATCTAGCCCAATCCTCCTATTCAGCACCTGGTGCGTATTCTAAGTTACAATATATCATATTTTCGAATTGGTCGAGATGGCCATCGTAACTTGTACGATAATATGGGCCCTGACCCTATCGCGGATTCATTGTAGCCCAAAAACAGACGTTACCCAAAGTTAAACCAGACAGATCCAGAAACAGCCACCACTATTCAACGAACACTAAAACCTCAACCCAGACTTGACTGGAACACCGTACCAGCGTCAGCACCATTGACCCAGTCTCAGCCCAGAGTTGGGCGGACGCTTCCACACACCAGCCGGATCTGGGGGCGTCTGATCCCGGCCATGCATAATCCACTAGGCGGCAGGCCAGACAAGCCGGGCCAAATTGAGCAGGGCCGTCAAGAATCTGCTGCCATGGCAACAAATAGGAGACGTAATGAAATTTGGGGGTGAGAATGGCGTCTCCGCGGAGGGAGGGATTGATTTTTTGTTCGGGCAAAAAGGAGCGCGGAGTGGTGCGGAGTGGCGAGGCGGACAGGTGGAGGGAGGGATGCCATGTCCCAGCGTCGGATTGATGTCGGACCAGCGACTCCGACGCTGGTCCGACATTAATCCGACGCTGGGATGTCGTTGGGTCAGTGAGAGATGCAACGTGCATACGGATGACGACGTGATCTTAGAAATTCCAACATCATCGCAAAAAGTCTCTGAATACTTCAAGAGTGCTCCTCATCCACGTACTGATGCCAAATCCCAACAAACACGCTAAAAATAGGGGTTTATATATTATTTTCTTGAACTGAGTCTGAAATATTTTTATATAAACCAAGAGAACAAATGTATTTTTTTCAAATTGAAATCATCATAAATGTATTAGTTAGCTCTTTCTTTCCGTTTCATTTGATTATGGGTCGACGGCCACTATAATTTTCTACTTTTTCATTGCGGGGATCAACTTTAGACGTCAGATTCAGATGTGTATACACGTCAAAATCTGACGTCTGAAGTCGGTCAAGAAAATCTGAAAGGTTCAAGAAAATCCCTCAGCTCCCACCATGCAATGTAAGTAGTTGTGAGAGAAAAGGTAACAATAATAATTGTCACCGTCGCAACATTCCATTAGTAGGCTATTTGCGTTATTTTATAATTCACAGAATAAAAGCTAGTTCTAGGGGGGTGGGCTGGGGGTACTATCCAGAGCCCCAAAATAAGGCGAAAGTACTAGAACAGAAAACGCAGCAGAATGTGTCTCGCCACTGAGAGTTGAGAGAGGGCGCTGCAGATTGATTTATGCAGATGACGTCATTTCTTCGTCCACGATCTGATGATACTGCCTACATATTTACTTAAGTTTTCTTTCCATAGACATGTATGTGTTAAAGGGAATGTGCATTGACGACGTTAAAAAAGAAGTCGTTTTGCCTTGTATAAACAAATTAAACCAATGTTGGTTTAATATTTGGTCAGCTTCGTGGACGGTAGACCGTTAAAACAAAATGGGTCAATGCCTCGTTTCTGCTGGGACAACAATGCCGTAACTATGGTAACCAATCGCTAAAAATATACAGATTTATAATCTTTTCAGCTGTAATTACTTATTTTGTGCGTGGCATTGGAAGAACAAATTCCGAACGTACATGTACAACTACTCGAAACCGAAATTTGACAATAATCCACCACAGTTGCTCCACTGAATATGATACAGTACATAATGGGTTAAACTCTTCAGCGCCGGGAACGTCAGATTCTGACGTCTAGAGGCGACCCCCGCACTGAAATAGTAAAATAATCATAATGGCCGTAGACCCATGCTATAGGTATTCAAATGAAGCGGTAAGAGATAACTAAGATATTTATGATGATTTTAAATTGTAAAAAAACTTTCGCTCACCACGGTTCATATAAAAATATTTCGGCGCTGTAAGGGTTGAATGATTAAATACTTGTGAGGTTCAAAGGGTGTGACATGCACGCTGGTATTTGGTACAAATTACTCCCTTATTGACAGAGCCTTGATGAAGGAACTCCAGAAAAGCCAGAAACCCTGGGCTGCGGGAGGGGGAATCGATCTGTTGTCACAAGAGTTGGCAGCACACGAAACAATGGCACACCGCTGGCTCAATGTTAGCTCAATATCAACGACATTTGCCCAGTATTGCAGCAATATATTTGCGTTTTGAAAGCAGCCACACTCCAGAGCAACCTGCCACCTAAGACACACACACTGGACCTTCCGGGGCAGAAGACGTTGACTTGAAGCTGTACCAACGTCGTACGACGTTGGCCCAGCTTTAAGCCAACGTCTTGGCCACAGGTCACAATCTTATGCGATCCCGAGAAAGCACATTAGACGATTATCGATCTACTGGCCCTGATTTTTCAAGCTTATCTCTTGATTACATGTGGCGGCACGACCACCGAGTGAAATGGTCCACATCGGGCTGTTAAGATCGTTTATTCGATTTTCACTAGAAGATCGAATGATATTATCTGAAATTATCTAACAGTGAGAAATATTCTTTACCTTTACATGGAATAAATAAATCGAAATGTCTTGTTGAATTCCAATGAGAGATGAAACCAGTATTGAAATTTTAGAAAAGCAAAACACTTGTACAGCTCGGTAAACCCCATCAGCAAATTTCCAATGTGATCAAACGACAAATAAATAATGATTTCGACAATATTCCATTGCGCTAGCTGAATTTAACTCCTGGGAATCTGGCTTTCCAAAAGAATATTCAACAATAATCAGTTGAAAGGCGATCTGACTTCAGCAGCAATAAATAGTATTAAGCACACGTTTTGATTAAATAAAAAATAAAGTGGCATCCAAATTTTTAGAGCAGTTGAATTGATATTTCATGAATTTGTTAAAATGCGATATGATAATTATAAACCGTAAGAAATCGATTAAAATGATCTGACTTCAGCAGCAATAAATAGTATTAAGCACACGTTTTGATTAAATAAAAAATAAAGTGGCATCCAAATTTTTAGAGCAGTTGAATTGATATTTCATGAATTTGTTAAAATGCGATATGAAAATTATAAACCGTAAGAAATCGATTAAAATAGTCATATATTAACCACCTGCTATATGGCCATGCACATTGATCAATTAAAACGAGCCAATCTGACAGGGGTTCAGTGTTTGTTCAATGTTGGTCCAGCGTCGCAGACGCTGGACTAACATTAAACGAGCCACTGATTTGCCCTGCGGGCCCTGCGGGACAACGTGGAGAATTAAAATATTAACATGCTGCATGTGACAAGAATACGTAACCGCTGTCGCATTGCGACCTCTCGTGCAGGGTGAATGCTACACGTATAAACATTTAAGGGGGTATTCACCTGCTCAAAGGGCAACCTCCACCTTTGTGCTCGGCCGCGCTGATCAATCAATTACAGAAAGAGCAGACGACATGATCCAGGAAAGGTTACTTGAATGACAATACCTCGTTCATCACAGCCTGACCGGGGCGACATCCGTCTTCCCTCGTACTGCAGTGCAAAGGCAAACAGCAGTAACTGCTTACTTGAAAAGTAAGCAGTTACTGCTGTTTGCCTTTGCATGGTATGATCATGATGGTAGCGCATACATTTTTCTAGCATCAGATCAATGAAGAAATGGGACAAAAACCCTTTAACCGCCAAGTTATTCAATTTGAATTTTCACCCACTTGAAGTTGTGTCTCGCTGATGCGATCCACAACTTCAAATGAGTGAAAATTATTCCGATTTCACAAAATGGAGGTCAACTCTTTTTTAAATCTTGCTCGTTGATGTCACTTTTTATCTTTAACATATTTAAAATGTGGTACTTAATGTGTTAATAAAAAATGAAAACTCGAATATATGCGGCACCGGCGGTTAAAGGGTTAACCCAGGATACACCAGAATGGATAGGCGAATGTCCTATTTATTTTAAAGATTCTGCTCCGCGGCCAGAATAAGATCAACAAATAATCACTGCTTGATTGTATCAGAAATGTATAAATACAGAAATGCATTTCAAACATAATTATTGTTAAAAATCAAGTGGAAATATTTTCCTTCTGGATGTATGTTAGTTATTCTGTCAGCAAATTCACAAATTGATCCTCAATTATACGTCCGTGTGTACTAAAGCACCCTCAATTAAATACAGAAAAACGTTCCCATGATTGCTCTGCCTTGTAATAAATAGATCACCTGCTCCATCACTTCCCGTTCCAAGAGGGGAATGTTCACAAAGACTGATGAGGTCTCCAAAGTAAAAATAGCAGGCTCAGCAAATCCATCATTCCTGTGACAAATTTTACGAAAATAATGGCTGCAATCACTATAAAACAAACCCATGCAGCAGGGTGGATACATCCTGACCGGCTGATAGCGACAGGGGTGGTAAAACCTTGCCCTGCCTATGCCAGGATGGGTGCTCGTGAAGAACATAAAAAACGACGAGTTAATTTCAAGATTTTTCTATTCTACGGCATCGTGTGCTCAATCACCCCGAAGGAGATACAGTCTGAGGTCCAGGCAACATATCATTTATGGCAGCAGGTACGGATTTCAGAATGAACAAGTTGTCAAATTTGTGTTTTATCTTGCCATCAAGTCGTCAATCACTGCAGATGTCTGCCATAAGGCGATACATTTTTCGAGCTACTAGGTATGGAAGTGAAATGTAATGAAATGAAATTGCACGATTTCTCGTAAAAATCACATTTCATATCACAAACACCAATGTCCCGTATGCATGGTATCATGCAGCTGATGCTTACCATATTGAGTGTACAATTTTATTCGTCTTGTATTGGGAATCTTATTCTACACACTGTATTTTACAAATTAGCATGTAAAATGTAAAAATGTAAAATGTTATTTTTAGTTTTCATTCGAAAACAACTCGATTATTACATCAAGACAAACCTCTGTTAATCCAAGCTTAAAGAATACATAAGAAAATCATGGCTTCTTCTTTTTCTAACTGATTTATTATCATGATTGTTGCTGCATTTCATTCTATTAGTTCTAATAGTTCTACTAGTGTAACATTTTATGCAGCGACGTTTATATCATCAGACCATTATAACACTCAACTGTTATTATGAAAAAAAACGTCCGAAAAACAATGCTATAATCCAAAGGCAAACAACAGTTTTCATGGTTTTAAATTGCCTATTAATTATACAGTTGTACTTGAAAAGTAGACAGTCATTATCGTTTGCTTTTGCACAGAAGATTTATTATGGAAATTACAAATATAATCAACTGCATAATTTAGATTCCATCGCATTCCATAAATATTCAGCTGGTGGGGACAATTTAGTTTTGCAACAAGATAGGCTACTAATGTTCTACGTTTTTTTGTTGAAGAAACATTGCAAATTCAACCGTAAACCTTTCAGCCATTTAAGATCCAGCCCTTCCTTTTGGTCACTATCATCCGTGATGCTTTCATTACTTACTGGATGATCGGTTATGCGGCATCGATCACTGAAGGGGTGTTATCGATGAGGACACGACTGACCATGCGAACCGACCAGGTCCAATGGGCCGCTATCTGATTGTCGCACTGTGGGTCTTAGCACTCAACCCCTTCACTACCAGAAATCTGTATGCTCCCAGAAACCCACAGTTTTATCAAGTACACATATGATGGTGGTGGCCGTCGAGCGATGCGGTATTATTGCCAGTGGGAAATCATTTGTCCTTGCCAGCAACCGAGTGATTTCCTGCTTCAACTAACCGTAGCCCGCGATCTGCGATCGCGAGCTGCGGTTAGCTGAAGCAGGAAATTAAATTGGTTCTCCACCAGCGCCATCGACTGAGCCACGGTGCCGCGGCAGACATCGACGATCTGCTAACGCCAATTGCTCAAGTGGAACCGACGATTCGGCATGATATACGCGAAGATAATGCGTGACGCTGTGGGGGACGGTGGGGATACATTGAGCTGGACAAATGAGGTTTATTGGGTTTTTGGAGGGGCTCGGATGCCGTCCCCAGGGGCACGTTTACCCCGGTCTCTGTCTGGATTTTCGTGTGTTGTCTGGGTAAGTTGTCGTGTACCTTCTGCGTTCCTCCATTCGCTTTCCATCTGCAGTCTGGGTTACCATAGGCTGTCTGGTTTCTTGTTGCCTATCATTCTGGTTTGTCGTTTGCTGTCTGACTTGTCATTTGCAATCTGGTATTTCACATGCAGTCTGATGTGTAGGCCCAGTCGTTCGCCTGTCTACTCTGGTTTGATAAATTGCTTGATTTTTGTCTCTGTGTTCTGGGATATCATACAGTTGGATCATTTTCAAACAGATTGTCTGAAGTCTAGTTTGCCATTTCAGTGATTTCCAGGCTGTTTTTCTTAACTATGCTGTGTGTGTTGGTTGTTGCGTGCTTTCTGGGCTTATAATGTCCGCATAATGACGTAGAATAGCTGGTGTATGCGTGGTTGTTGCTCAATAATGAAATTACAGAAAGTTTTTAAATAACTTTGAATACAAAAATCTCATTACTTGGCACTCAAAAGTTATGCATTTTCTGGGTAAAAAAGCTTCATCAACCACTGGTCCTTCCACAATGTACACTATTACCATGCAAAGCCAAAACACAGTAACTGCTCACAGTTCAAGTGAGCAGCTACTGCTTTTAGGCGTTCAGTAGTGTATTTGATGATACCGATGCCGTCTGTGTTATCGTCTGCAGTGTTTTGTAATTCCGCTGTGTTTTGGTCATCCAGTGCTGTTTGCAAGGGTTGTCGTCTGCAAGTCTGCCAGAAACCCGCCCTGCAAAAGCAAACATCAGTAACTGCTTACTTGAAAAGTAAGCAGTTACTGCTGTTTGCTTTTGCACGGCACAGTACAGACAACCCACGGCCTGGCGCTATACTACAATAGGACCCTGTCTGCACGCAGTACCACATGCTATCCCCCGATAATATCGATCAGGACCCGCAGCACCATTGATCATCTAAGGGGAGCCTGGTAGGTTGCTAACTGACCCAGGCAGCAGTTTCAGCAAACCCATCGGGAATGCCATGAACAATACCAATGATGAAGGGCCAAGGCCAACATCAAGTTCGCTGGGCTACTACATGTATGATCGTCTTGAGTTAATGATGTTGAGCTTGTTTTGGTCGAGCCAGATACCTTGTATAAGATATCTGGTTAATGCAGAGCTGGTCAGATAATTGTATACATTAAACTAATCCAAGTGACACATTAACAAAACGTCATCTGTAAAATTGAAAAAGCTGTTCTTGGCCGCCACTCGCACAAGCTCATCAATAATTTCATAAACGGCACATTCGCAGAATATCCCACGTCTTATATAAGCAGCCACTGCAGCTTGCTGTGTATCATAATATCAATTTACAAAAATCGCCACAAGACAGCACGAGAGTATTAGCATTTCATACAACATTAATATACCTACATAACATAGAACTGACTCAAATATTGATAACAATAATAACAGAATAAGATAAACAAACAATTAAAAACTTATGTCCTCTACACGGCAACTCTAGTATTATGTTTGTCGACTGACTGTTCTACTGCTCCTATCCCAAGTTAATAAACACATTGCACAGTGGAATACCGTTCCCATTGTTTTGAAATTTATACACATGCACGCTATTACTAAATTGCGCGTTAATTATAAACGCGGTGTTTCAGCTAGCAATTAGCTTCTCATCTCCTTGAACTTGTTTAGATAGCCACCAGTTTAACTTATGGACTAAAATCGATGGGGAGAAAATGGCAAAGCCTTCATCATGTCGTATTCAAGGTTCCTACTACTAATTACTAATTACCCATTTGACGTTGTGGGTCGACGTAGCGAAATAAAATTTCGCGTGGGAACTTACAATCGATCCAGCTGGTCAATCTGCACAAATATCATCATGGTAATATATACCCTTAACATTTCACAGTTTTAATTCAATGAACTTATTTTTAAATATATCAATGGAAAAGTGAGGGGCAATCATTTTACAAAAAAAACATGCGATTCTTCTGAAAAGCTCCAACACATCGGTCTTGTTATGAAGGCTTATTGCGCTCTGGTTTGGTTCTTTTAAATACGGCAGTTCTATCTGTGGCAATAGCATACATAAATTATTATCCACCACATATCAACCAATACAACACTAAAACACGAAGCTGGTGACTAAAACACGAAGCTGTGTTAACCCATACAGTGCGGGGATCGACTTTAGTCGTCAGAATCTGACGTCTGTAGACGTCAGATTCTGACAACTAAAGTCGATCCCCGCACTATAACATGTATAGGATTAAAAATATTTCTAATGGTCGTAGACCCATAACACAGGTATTCAAATGAATCAGAAAGAGCTAACAAAGAGATTTATGATGGTTTCGATATGAAAAAACCCTTTGGCTTTCATGGTCTTCGTAAACAAATTCAGTGCTCTAATGGTTAATGTTAGCAGCGTCTAACAAAATTGAACTAACATTGCATGGGTCAACATCTGGTGTTTGTTGGGCTGCAATTCTCATCAAACATTGCATGGATGTTGGGCCAACCCAAGTCTTTAACGCTGAAGGTCGAGTAAAGGTGACGTTTCTGTTTGATAGTGGCACCTTTCATTGAGCCGCCAACCATGATACAGCTCCAAACAGTAACGGGAAGCTATAAGCATATCAATAATTCACTATCTGGCGCACGCCCAGCACCTTTTGTGGACCAGAAAATGAGGCTAAATATGCAGACCTGACGTGCAGACCACCCATTGCGTAAATATACGTATAGTTTTACGTCGTTTTGTACAAGCTTGAGTGAGGAACATGATAAAACTAAAACAAAAAGTCTACTAGTATACAGATTTTGCTACATACGTATAGTTTCACGTGGCTTCGTTCATGTTGTACATAGTGGTAAAGCAAAAACAGAAACACCAGACCCGTTCTCTCTACTTTTGGCAAAATTCAATAAGCGGTTTTACAGCCCCATGGCCTTCTCGACCAATACGAAGCCTACGATATATCGTAACTTGTACGAGAATACGGGCCCTGGCCGTCTTGTAGCTGCACACTTATTTATTTTTTAGGGTATTCTCTCAGACGTTGTTAGAAGTTGGAACCAGCTCATTTTTTTTGTATAAACCATGGAGACCAAAGGTTTTAATTTGAAATCATCATAAACGTCTTAGTTAGCTCTTTCCGTTTCACTTGAATACCTATGTTATGGGTCTACGGCCATTAGGCCTATACTATTTCACTCTCACAGAGCGGGGATCGACTTTAGACGTCAGAAGCTGACGTCTGCAGACGTCAGCTTCTGACGACTAAATATAAAGTCACTCCCGCGCTGTAAGAGTTAATGGACCTTGGCCATGTTGGCAGTATATAACGTGCCATTTTCGACGCGAACATTTTATCGTCTAGTTGGTTTACAGTAAACAAGGCCATTACAGCATCAAAATAAGAAGCCCGAGGACTCGAAACTAAAACATTGGGTAAAACTCTTGTCTCCACCTTGGTTTCAAAGGGTCGTATCTGCCACTTTACAAAGGAAAGTAAAAGTAAAGTAAAATATTAATCATGTTAACCCTTTAACCGCCAGTGGCGTCCATATTCGTTTTTTACATTTTATATCAGCATATTACATATCAGCTTTTGAACTTGTTAAAGATAAAAGTGGCATTAATCAGCAAGATTTGTCAAATCTGAATAATTTTCACTCACTCGAAGTTGTGGATCGCGTCAGCGAGACACAACTTCAAGTGGGTGAAAATTCCAGTTGAATAATTTGGCGGTCAAAGGGTTAATGCCAGTGACGTTAAATGGCTGCTTGCGCGCCAACCTAGTTTTCTGCATGTATCATACAATAGCAATTGAAGTCGACGACGCGTGTGAAGTCTGCCTGCATATTGATCACATCTCACAGCCTTCATATGCCAGCAGTGCCAATTTCCATTTCAGACGGCGCTTTGTCATTTGTACTCACAGTCAACGCGGCGCGTGGGTTCTGTGTTGGCTCAATATCGTGCCATTATTTTGTGCTACTAGACATTGATAAAGCCGTACATATATATGTTTTGGATCGATAGAAATACCACAAAATTTGATAAAATAGTTGTTGGTAGATGCTTAGTTAATCCAATACTTCAATATTCATGATATTAGAGATGTCTATTTTTCATAAATATAATAAATATTTTTCGTCATTTGAAGCTGGAAATTGCGTTAGCAATTCCAGCTTTAAATGAATGAAAAATAGAGATACACAATTCAGCACACAGGGGTTAAAGGGCCGTGAGCATCACTGACGATCATTTGATCTCAAGGTGATAGATTGTTTATCGGCGTTTAATTAGATGCTCCGAAGAAAACATATTTTTTGGACTGAATACAAATTACATAATACCATCAGTAATAGGCCTAGGTAAAGCGGCAAATTAATCCATCTGCCACGAAATAATCACCGATTATGACCAAAACAAGACAAAAATAGAAAACAATCATAAAATGGGTGAATCAGTTCTGGGCCCAATCAAGGCAGTGACATTTGCATCGACTAAATGAAATGAATCGGGCTTTAGGCCACCTTTGTGCACATATAGGCTAAACTGGGCCAGGAGAACCTCCTGAGGATGGTGAGATGATTGAGATGACACTGTCCTCCAGACACAGGATTCGAAATTCGAGCCCTGGCGGTCTGAGGCCGAGCACGCTACCTCTCGGTCACGGAGGCTCCCCACAATACTAACTTTCACACGTGGATGGGGAAGAAACAATTTTGTTTCTTTCAAACCGCCGAGACCGGGAACCGAACCCCGGACTCTGGCGTGAAAGGCAGCGGTGCTAACCACTACCCTAGGGCCCCCGCCCATTTGCATCGACTAAAATGTAATAAGACGGACCCAATGTTGGCTTAATGTTGGTCCGACGTCACAGACGTCGGCCCAGCATTGAACCAGCATTGGGTTGACGTCTGCTGAGGTATAATGATGAGTCACTCACCTGTCTGTTTTGCTATAGGGTTCTCCCGGATTGACGTAGGCGGTGACGATTCCGCGGTGCTGACGTGGGTTGATGTCCACCGCTATGTGCCACTTCTTGGGATTGCGGGCCTCCGCGCCCACCACCTGTAGGCCATGTCTGACACGCACGCTGATAAATAAACAGAGATTGAATTTTATAAATAACAACGTATGAAATGGCTATTTATTTTATTCGTCTGATTTCGTCTCAAGCCTCAGTTTACCATTGTCAACTTCATCCACTACAAGCCGCGAATTGCTATCGCAATTCTCGACTTGTAGTGGATGAAGATCGCAATTCTCGACTTGTAGTGGATGAAGATGATTTGAAGCGAGTGGAAAAATAAAGAAAATTGCCATATATCAGTGTATTGGTAAACCAGTTGCATGGAAATTTTCATTCTAAAACCCTTGGTTTCAGAAAAATTAGGTCTGTTTTTAGGGATGTAAAATGATGCTTTAATGCATCGTGAGAGCTTAAAGGGCTAAGAAGTTTATCAAGTAGCTCAGATCTGGCTATGTCGTAACCAGAGATGAGATGAGCTCGTTTTAAAAGTGATATTGACAGTACAGGTGGCGTCCTGTATTCGTTAGATTCGATATTTTAAGGAGCTATTTGCTAATGACGAAGTATTTTTGCACATAATATTGTCCCCTTGAATATGAAAGGGTATATCTGCCACGTTGCGAAGTGGCAGATCCACCCTTTTATCTTAAAGGGGACTAAGATGTCAAGGGTTAAATAATAAAAACCGCTGCCAAACAAAACTCTGACTGTCATTTCTTTGACCACCGGTGTTTTTATTGGGAGAAAACAAAGCAATTATCATGATAATATTTATAACGCTAATAAACTACAAGTACTTACTTAGCCACAAAAAGCTGTAGGTCTGACTCCGCCTGTAGCTTGACGGGGACTCTGAACTTGGAGCCGGCGTAGAAGCTCTTCTGAGGGATGTAGACCAGCACGTGCTGGTCCTGTTTGAGCTCCTGGTACGTCAGCTGGCCGTGGGTTAGGGTGACGGTGGAGATGAGGCTCTTGGGGCTGAGCTCCCCCTCTGACTTCCCCGGCAGTATGGAATTGGAGGTGCGCGAGCACCTCAGCTGATCATCCACCTGGTAGATGGAGTAGTAAACATCCGCACTTTCAGTTTGTTTCAGGTCCCACCACTCGTTGGGCAGCGTGATGCCCGCTATGCACACCTCACTCTCGTCGTCACCTTGGCTGCTGAGAACGCAAACTGACGTCAGTTCTTCCTCACCCTTCTCCACGTGCATCTGCAAGCACCACTTGGGTTTGGTGGGGGGTACTCCAGGACCTGGAGCTCCCGCCGAGGGGTCCAGTTTGTCCGGGGCGGGAGGCCCGGAGGTGTAGTGACTGGCGTGGAACAGCACCTGGAGGAGAGGACGCTCCTGGGTAACTGTACGAGAGACAACGTGGGCGCTGATGTCAAGGTCCTTGACGGCCACGTTGTTGAGGAAGCTGCTGTGGTTGCCCACGGCGCGCTGGAGCAGGTCCGGGGACACATTCTGCTCCGTGTTAAACGCTCCGTAAGTGGCCTTCACGGACACGGGACCGCGAGGCCGCGTCACCACGAAGTGACGCTCCTCAAGGTTCAGGCTGAACAGGTCCTGACCATGAAACAAAGGCTTCAGAAAGAACCCCGTGTCCTCGTGATCTAAGCTGGTATACAGGCGTACTCCATCTCCTAGAAACAAAAGTGAAGAAAACAATTAACGCATGGTATCAGAACAAGTTGTTACAAACACGAAATAAATAAAAAATCTATAGTAAACATGGTAAATAGCATACTCGTTGTCCGAGTTTTGTTTCAAAAACATCGACGACGATGGTCGTACTTTAATACAACACGGGGGCAACGTCTCGTGTTACCATTTTACTGGGATTGATCTAACAGTACAATATTAATGCGCAGTTAGCCTTTAATCAAGTACATCAAGGATTAACAAGTATATTCTGTTGTGCAAAGTATAAACGCAGTAACAGCTTACTTGATAAGTAAGAAGTTACTGCCTTTTGAGTTTGCACAACAATACTGCTAACATGTGCCGACAACAGGTCCCGTTTACCAGGGGGTGTTCACGTGGAATAGTGATTGAGTACACGCTAAAACAAATAGTTTTAGCTTGATTTTTTCATCATGTTCATAGTGCGTGATGAGAATCTTACACAATACAATATAATGACAGAGTTTACATTAGTAAAAAATGATTTATTTTAAGAGTGGAGTGAAAGCAATAACTTATTTTTGCTATGAGGTCAAATATGCTGACAATATGGGCGAACCCAACCAAACACTATCTGATAAAGATTGCGTGTGAGCATAAAGGCATGTTTTGTAAATTTGTGCGTATTATTATACATTAAAGAGGATAGGCTGCTCAACATTATCAGTTTGGAGCTATACATTACATCATTACCATTGGGTAAACATGGTAAAGCTTATCATGTCTACCATAAAAATCAAGTTAATTCAGATCGATTGGGCTTCATGTGAAAACAGACTTATTGTAAAAGTAACATGTAATCTGTCACGTTTGCGTTGCATGTCTTTCGCTAATATCTCAGGCAACCATCATCCGATTATCATGGAATTACGCTAGCATTATTTTCAATAACAAATATTGTATAGTTTAAAAGTGGGACCATTTGACATGTAGTTTATTGCTAATTATGACGCTCCTCTAAAACCCTTTCATGATTGATTTCCCTCAGTTTTTATATATCGAAATTCCACTACATGTCAAATGGTCTAAAAAAATTTCATGGGAAATAATTGAGAATTGACTGAGATATCAGCGAAAAAAAACCCAACGCTCGTGGAAGTTGACTGCAAACTATAACAGTATAACATTGCCAGTTGTTTTTTACATCATCAGTGATCACAATGAATCGGTTCAAATTCCCAACCATAACATAAAAGAGCACATACGAGTCAATAATATTTAACTCGACCGTTTCTTTATCCCCAATCCTTCACACATCAGCTAAGCTTAGCTCTCTGTATATTACGTGATCAGGTTTGGATGAAAAAGCCCCAGGACAATTAGGGTATTGTGTTGTATTGTGTTGCACAAGTAGGCGTGTGATGCGAGCTGAATGGGAGCAGATAAGGTCACAGCTGATGAGACAGTCGTGTCAGGTGCCTCAACCATTTAAATTTTCACCTACTTGAAGTTGTGTCTCGCTACCGCGACCCACAACTTCAAATGGGTGAAAATTACTCATATTTGTTTAATTTGAAACCAAATATTTGCAAATATTTATGTTTAAACACTCATTTCGTTCCCAATAACTGAGATTTAAACTCCATATTAAATAATTTAAATTTTCACCTACTTGAAGTTGTGTCTCACTACCGCGACCCACAACTTGAAGTGGGTACAAATTACTCATATTTGTTTAATTTGAGACCAAATATTTGCAAATATTGATGTTTAAACACACATTTCATTCCCAATAACTGCGATTTAAACGGCTAATAAAACGGACTAAAAACGACTATAGTCGCGCTTAGCGTTTTAAGGGTTAATACCCAGTCCAATGATGGTCCAATGCTGGAGACGTTGGCCCGGAATTGAACCAACAAGGGACCGTTGTCACGCCCATGTTCTATAGAAAGGGTAAGGAATTAATGACCGTAAAGCACAATTTATTGATGTTTGTTGTACAGCTCAGCAAAGAAAGCCAAACGGCAGTAACTGCTCACTTTTCAAGTGAGCCGTTACCGCCTTTTGGATTAGTGGCTGTGCATGTACCTGTCACACATGTCAGGTGAGTAAAATACACCATCGAAAAGACACTATTTATAGAGCACAGCCAAGCGAACACGAGGCGTTCACCCAATTCTGTTTTAATGTTGGGCCGACGTCGGAGACGGCGGGCCAACATTAAAACTACATTGGGTAAACGTCTTGTGTTTGCTGGGAGACGCTGGATTATAACACTCACGACGCTGAAATATTTTTTATATAAACCATGGAGAACAAAAGGTTTTAGTTGTCAATTGGAAATCATCAAAAATGTCTTAGTTCTTTCAAGGAATATATATATTCCTTGGTTCTTTCCGCTTTTTTTGAATATCTATGTCATGGGTCTACGACCATTATACGTTGTTTGACTCTTTAGTTTTTAGATTCTGATTTAGACGTCTAAAGACGGTCCCCGCGCTGAAAGGGTTAATACAAGTGAAGGCACAAAATAACAAGATTATTTATAATAAATCATCGCTACATATAGTTTTATTTGAAAGCAATGAGCACTGCATGAAGTCGTCAGTTGTAAAGCATCGATTGTTGGCAGCATCACCAAATACATTTATCAAGTTAGATTCACCTCATGAATTGATAAAATGGTGTCATATTTCTGTATTAACCATGTTTAAATCATAGATCTAGAGCTAGATCTATGGTTTAAATCATCCACTCTTTTATATTACACGTGATACGAATGCGATTCTTCTTGGACCATGTAATTAGCGGGTGATACAACATTAAAATATTTGTAAAATATTTGTTTAATATCATTTTTTATTTTCATCTGAGACATTGATAAAAAATAATGTCCTGTTTGTGCATGTTATGTATTTAAATCATCCACTCGTTTATAAACTATTTGTTTAATATTTCTTTTTTTTCATCTGAGGCATTGATAAAAATATGTCCTATTTCTGCATATTATGTATTTAGATTACCCACTCTATTATACATGTTTACAATGGACGTGATACCAATGCGATTCAGTTTGAACCATATAATTAGCGGGTAATATCATATTGGAATATTTGTAAGATATTTGTAAATACTATTTTTAAATTAAATGGATGTCCTATTACCTGACCACTCAGTTGTGATTTTTATTAAATACATCACACTATTATACAACTAGCATCACTTAAAATTATATAGCCTAGCCTAGATAACAGAGAAAGATATCTTGTCCTGCTGGATATTTCGCTCAAGGAAACTACATGTAAATTGGGCAGTTTCCAAGCTTTCAACGACGCCTCCGAATAAACAATCACAAGGCAGAAAGTCAGCTGCCACAAGAAATTGGACCGACATCTCTCAAAGTCGGCCCAACGATGACCCAACGTCCATCTCAGCATCCCTGGCTTCAGGGTCTCCCATGTACCACTGTGCGCACTCGGACCCGTGGATAACACAGGCGAAAACACGGCCAAAATATGAAGGCGTATCCACAATGAGCCAGCGTCGCGCCGTAGCGCGACGCTGGCTCGTTGTCGATACGACTTCTTGTACTGGCTGAGTACTGGCTGAGTACCGGCGGTCTTACCAAAAGGTCAAGGCCTCTTTGTCAGCATGGATTGGATGGAGTCTGAAATAAGGCACCAACCGCGGCACCGACAGGCAGCAAGTGCAACTGATCAAGTCGTAAACGTATCTACTGTTCTGCGGTTTATCCGACACGATGTTCGATTCTAGACTGCACTTGGCTGATTAGTCAAACATGCCAGGCCTTAACGTTTCTAACGATCGAGTACTAGACTGCTACCGTATTCATGGTATTATGGTTAAAATATCGGATTGATACATTAAAATCGTTTTATAAGGTAATGTTATCATGATTATTCGAGAAAACCCTATATTGTTCAACATGCTCAACCAAGGAAACTAGTATGATATACTGTTTCCTTCCTCAGCGGCAATAATTATTATTACAATTAGCCTGAGTACTAGAGTAGGCCTACATGGAAGCAGGGAGATAACATATCTCTAGTGTAAACATAAATGCTCAATCAATAATGTATTATGCAAATTGTATTATGCATTTTTTAGGTGTATATGAAAAAGTTTATTTTACGTTTTTATATAAGATACCCCTATTTCTTGAAGTGCATCATTGTAATAAAATAAAGATAATGAATGAAAACAGTCTTATTAAAATTTTGTTTTTTGCTAATATATATGGCCAGTCGTTATACGTGTATTAAACCATTCGTGGTCTCTATTATATAACTATCATGGCACACCATCAAATATTCGTTTGTTCAGAACATGTGTTGGCATCTACTTCAGTAAATAACTGGTTATGTTGTCCGTTCAGCATGCTCAGCCTCTGTAGAGTACCTGCAAAGCCAAAATGCAGTATCTGCTCACTTGTAAAGTAAGCGGATACCGCCTTATTGCACGGCAGCTATTACTATGTTATGATATTGGGTCAGTATGGTATCTATCAAAAATATTCTGGCACACTGCTGAAATGCTGGCGCGCCATTGCCATTGGTATGTAAGCCTTAGGTACTAATGATTTGATATCATGGATATGTTGGTGTCTTGATTGTATATTCCCACTTATTCTCAGCACTTTGTTTTATGTGAAATCTAATTAATGCCATTTAATTATGCTTTCTATATAGACGTCTATTATTAATTTTAGAGAACAACATAACATGTTGGCCAATGTTTTTCAAGCGTGAAGACGTCGAATGTTCACATTAAAACTTTATCATACCTAATGTAAGTTGTGTTCGTATGAGCTGACATTTTCAATTTACTACATATAATATTGTCTTTTAATGCATCGAAAATACAGACAAGCAAACAGAGCATGGCTGTTTGCGAAGACAAAATGATATTTGAAACGATCTTGCTTAGAAGAAAAAAATCATACATTTTAAACTGGTACTGAATCAGATCAGAATACTCAAGAACTTTAGTTTATCATGTTTATATAGATATAAAGTTCTTGGAATAGTATAGGGCCTACATGCTATACCATGTATACCACCAGGGAACTGTACTCTCGTAAAGTTCCCTGATACCACACACTTTATTATAAGGTTGACCTATCGCAGTAGAATTAACTGCGGGGAAGAAATATAGCGCACCTATAATCTCAACGACATTTTCGATTAGGCCCTGCTCTCGTAATAACTGGCTATTTTCCAGGCCGGATAAGACACCGTAGCTGCTGAAATTTTCACAAAGTAAAAAAAACTTGTAAATACGTACACAAATGATGTGTAAAAACATGAAAATACCATGAAAATTATTTGAACATCGATTCAGAGAAATGGAATAAACGACGCATACTCCCCATATAAAGTCAAAAGGCGGTAACCGCTTAATTGAAAAGTAAGCGGTTACTCTCTGTTGTTTTAACACGGCAGCACAGATAATCCTGGTTCCCAGAAAATATACAAGGGTCTACATGTACATGCGGCGCGCTCACTGATCTGTGGGCGCCATTTTCCTTGCGGTGCATGCAGCATCCGGCTGCTGTGCAAAGCCAAAGTGCAGTAACTTCTCACTTGAAAAGTGAGCAGTTACTGCATTTTGGCTTTGCAGAGCAGTGTTTCGGATGGTGTATCAGTGGGAATAGTTGGGTCAGGTATTTCTGGATGGATGATAACCGCGCTGCTGAGGAGCACGACCTCATCTTTACCATCTGTACACACCTGCTGTTCGCCTGCGTACACTCGCCGTGTACACCTCAATGATGAGTAGACGTGCTCCTGTCTGTACTATACAGGTGTACATTCTCATCCCCATGGGAACGTGCACGGAGTTTACCATAATTCAGTCACTCAGTCGGCAAAGGGTTTGGTTTGCCTGATAGTAAACCCTTTGAAGACTGAATGACTGAATAATGGGAAACTGTGGAACTAGCGTGGATGGTTGAATTTGGTTTGTCAAAAGTAAAGTGTCATTGTTGATCATTCAGGCATATGAGCCCATGAGGAGGGTCAAATATGAGATCTTCACATGTGTACATTATCAGTCACTTTACACGATTAGCAGTCAACAACAGGTGGAGTGAATGAAAAAATACGGCTGTAGACATGATAGAAGTAGCAATAGAAGTTATGTAGCTGACAATAGTTAGCAATAGAATAGTAGGGGTGGCTACGTGAACATGAGCTATAAATTTTTGAAAAATATAATATAAATTTAGATGTACCCCATATATTAGATCTATAATAGTAACCCTGCTGCATTTGTGTTTAAATACCATATATCATAAACTCGTTTGAATATTATCAGATAATTGTATACATAAAATATATTACTCTTATAATTATAAGAGCACACTGCCCAGGCATCGCTCGTATTTTTATTTTGCAAGTTTTAAACTATATTTCTTATTTATACAGTGTTGCAGAGCCGCGACCTTAAAAGCAGATAAGGTAAATATCCCATATAATTATGTGGATATAAAATACCTAATTTTTTGTCGAATTTAAATCAAAACATGGGACTATGCCAATCTACCAAATTAAATGATAATTTATATTCATATACAGTGTTGCAGAGTGGTGACCTTAAATGTCGCATATAATTGTGTGGGGTAAAAAATACATACATTTGTAGAACTTAAATAAAGACATATGCCTATGATGCAACATATCAAATTTAATTATAATTTCTCCTTCATTTTTTAGTGTTTGAACAATGAAAACGGCTATAAACGCCATTAGCACTTTAAGGCCTAATATTGTGCTGAATCATTCAACAAACTTTGTAATTCATAAACGTGACCAAGGGGGGTCAGCCCTATTTTCCCCCAGGTCTATGTTCCCCCAGGTCTATGGTCCCCCAAAATACCCTATGTTCCCTCAGGTCTCTATTCCCCCAGGTCTGAATCCATTTTTCCAGAATTCCTAGGCCTATTATGTATTCAACAAGGTTTTATATAACCTCCTTGTACTCGACCAAAGATCTGATTTACCACTTGAGAATTCAGTGAGTGAGACCGAATGGTCAATAAAGGTGTAAAGGTGGCGAGCATTATGGAGAAAGTCAACATTTATGTTGACCAGGGAGTTTTATCTTGTTTACTTGGCACACGGCTCTCTCTGCAGCAAACACGAGACATTAAAACAATGTTGGGTCGATGTTTGCCCGACGTCGTAGACGGCGGGCCAACATCGAACCAACATTGGTTCAATGTCTCGTATTCGCTGGGCTGCACCACGAAGGGCATCTCTGTACGTGTACACCATACACATATACTACATGACATACACAATGGGGGAACAAGGCCATTCTGCTCTGCAAAGCCAAAAGGCAGTAACTGCTTACTTACTTGTATTAAAGTAAGCAATAATTTGCTGCCTTTTGGCTTTGCACGTCAGCATTGTTATCTTGGGTCATGTCTTCTTGAATTTATTTCAGACGACAGAAACTCAGAGTATGTAGCATTTTACCGCTCATGAGTTTATTTCACGAATGCTCGCGATATGATAATATAAGCTTGTGAACGAGAAGATTACATGATATTCAAAAAATCACATAATATATTATAACGGCAATTACTTATTACACTTTATCAAGTCAACAAGTTTGTAATAGAACCTGACCCTTTTGTAAAATTAAAAATTAAAAAATAATACATAGGTATATATGCGAGACCCCCCTAAACATGCTAAATGATTTTTTTTGCACTAAAGCTTAAAGGTGGTAAAAACTCAAAATTCAGCTTGTGCACAATCGGACCGATAAATTATTATGCTTATGTCACGAATTGGAATACATATTGTTATAAGTGGGTGGTAGGTACCCGCATCATTATGCATGTGTGTACACGAGTCTCTGCCGTTTGATATAGGTTTGATGCGTATAACGCTGCGTATAACGCCAACTAAGACATTTGTGATGATTTCAAATTGAGAAAACCCTTTGGTCTTTTGGTTTGTATAAACATATTTGAGCGTTTTAACCCTGCAAGCCCTCACGATGCATAAAAACATCCTTTTATAACCCTGAAAACAGACTAAATTTTTTTATGGCTAGGGGTTTGAGAAAGAAAATCTCCGTGAAACTGCTCACCAATAGTCCAATACATGACAGTTTTCGTTAATTTGTCACCCTCTTCAAGTCATCTTTATCCACTACAAGTCGAGAATTGCGACAGCAATTCGCGGCTTGTAGTGGATGAAGATGACAATGGTAAATTCAGGCCTGAAAGGGTTAATACCAGGATAGCTACATGTTCATTGACTGCTCTTATCCACTTATGGATTCTGTTGATTTTTGTCATGTTTTATTTTTTCTGACAATCGCTCATAAAGATTGATCAGACAAAATAATGTTTCTGCTAGGTGGTTTTCAAAATAAAGCCCTACATGTATCTGCTTCCAGCGGACTGAAAATATGAAGTGCAGTTGAACTTTGGCTGTCGGTCGGTTATGATATAATTAAATGTATACAAATCCGTTGGATTATGACAACTTTATAGAATAACAATGGTAAATTCAGGCCTGAAAGGGTTAATACCAGGATAGCTACATGTTCATTGACTGCTCTTATCCACTTATGGATTCTGTTGATTTTTGTCATGTTTTATTTTTTCTGACAATCGCTCATAAAGATTGATCAGACAAAATAATGTTTCTGCTAGGTGGTTTCACACATGATACACCTGATAAGTGACTTATAATGCGCGATCTAATACAATAATAGAAGCTATGGATTATAGCCAACCAAATTGCCAAGACTCTAATGGAACAGCCAAACCATAAACCCTCAATTGCAAATTGGCCACTTGACTTTGGACCCACCCTTTCAGACCCCCGTAGGTGTTGTTCATCGTCAGGTGTGTGTGCACCCAGCAAACACGAGGCCGTTCAACCAATGTTGGTACAATGTTGGCCCTCGTCGTCGACGCTGGCCCAACATTGTACCAACATCGGCTGAACGGCCTCGTGTTTGCTGGGTGTTCATTGTGAACACACAGAGCAGCAGGTACTTGTGAACACACCGTGACCGTGGTGACCGATACCTGCCGTGTGACAAGTGGGTTCAAACGGAGCTCACAAAACTGGGCGACTTTTATCTCTGTGAGACGTTGGCTTGACGCCGGGCCGACTCATTTCTACAATCCCTATCAGAACGATCCTCATTTAAATAAAATTTCAAACGAATGGGATTGAATGCCGCTTTCGAAGACAAGATGGTATATTGATCTGTTGATAGCGTAATGCATATGGCGCTTTATTATTATGTTATTATGGTTATAGGTGACTTTAATAATGCTTTTCAATGATGATTCGATGTCATTGTCAGGCCACAGTGACTTGGTACAATACCGCGGCAGGTGTATTTATCTATAAGATAAAAAAAGGTGTGGGACATTAAATGGCACCCAAAAAAAAACACTTATGTAACATATATAGCCTACCATTATGATCAGCGTTATTCAAATCACAATATTTGTACACTCTTAGAAGCTAAATTTCGATGTAATATCCTTTTTTAAAGCAATTTTCATAGATTTTTTTCAAACCCACTCATTTGTCACTGTGGTCATCTTATTATGCAGACGAACGCAAGTCCGTACTGAGAGAAATTTTCCAAAGTATCATTCTATACATTTGTATGGGTAAAATCAGTTTCTACAACATGATTCTCTGCGAGAGAGCTATTAAGTGTGTTATCATGGTTATATGTGATACCTCAACGTTTTCAATCGGTTCCTTTTGAAATAAAATTAAATCACTTGGGTTATCGACTGAAAACGCTTTCATGAATATCTACATGCGTGGGATTTCATAATTTCCACAGTGATGATATCTCAACAAGCTGGATTGTTGACGTTATGGCCAAATATTGGTCAGCCCGTTTTCACTGTGTTCACACGCAATCAACAGGTTCATATCATATAGGTGTCAAAAAGTGCCCGCGCTAAGCCAACACACAAGCACAAAGGTAATCTTTTAGAGTGTGGATGCTTGCGGATACTATCCATCAACTCATTACGTACTAGTAGCAGCATTTTTTTCATATTTTCTTTCACTGTGAGGTGTGAATTGCGGTAGCAATTCCCACCGCGTGGTGAATGAAAATTACTCAATTCTATCAAAACAAGTCATATGTATCAAAAACAAGTCATAATGTATTGAAGCTCTAAAAGTCATGATGTCAATAATTTGAATAATTTTTTTTTGATATAACTAAGTCAGATCTGCGTCGCTAGGAGGTAAAGGGGTGATACACAACAGATATCAAACATGTTGACCTTCCCTTTAACTCCGTACCATTACATCAGCGAACGCCAAACTTTGAAACAATGCTGGTTTAACGTTAGGACAACGTCTGCGACGTTGGCCCAACGTTAAACCAACATTGGATCAGCGTCTTGTGTTTGCTGGGAAGTGCACATGGGTATAAACTGATAAAACATGTTGAGTCAACATGTTTGACATTTACCGGTATGGCATGTGCATTACCCGACATACTGTTGACCTACACTTTTAATACCTCTGTGCCATGACACCCCTTTAAAACTTCAACGACGTAATACTTATTAAAACAGATCACGTTTTCAGAAAAAAAGTATTCTGCAGATTGTTTGAGCAACATTACCGGTGTTATCTCGTCTGACCGAAAAAACAAACTGCCGCGATTGCCGCTAACAAGCCCCTGAAGTATCCGTTTTGGTATCAGTTTTGCGCGGTACTTGACATGTTTGGCATCTATGGAGAACCGATAATTCTTCTGACAGATGTGATTTCCCCTTGGAAATAAAAGGGCCTACATAGAGCATCTGCGGCATTGCAACATGTGAGATATGTCTGATATGTTTTTCTATTACAATGGACTGATTTGATATTATTTGCAAAAAATGCCCCCCCCCCCACTATACTTATAAACATTAACATGTTAAATAAATAGCTAGTCACCAAGAAGTTATCCACAGCAGAAACCCCTTGCTAACAGTAACATTTCATTAGGTTAGCAAATGTTACTGTTAGCACGGGGTTTTTGCTGTGGAGAACTGTTTGGTACCTAGCCTGACAATAACATCAAACCATCATTGAATAGCAATTAACATGAATAAAGTCACCTATAATAAGTCTAACATCATGTGCATACTGACAAAATAATAGAGCGCCGTATGTATCTGCAGATCAATGTAGCATCTTGTCTTCACTTGTCTTGACTGAATTATCTGGTCCATTTTTTAATACTTAGAACCAATGAATCTCAATTACCTTGTTAGAACTGTGCAAATTATTGACTAACTAACATCATAATAACAGAACAAAAGAGTCAGACAATTCAATACTTCTATACCTAACCGCGGCTTCCTGAGGGTTACACAAGGACCTCTTAATCCACTCGACGTTATCTTTAAATCACCGGTTATCTGTGGTGTATGGAGAGGTCAAGATAACAGCCTCACTGACTTTACAAGAAAAAGTTTAAGTTGCAGAGCAATGATTCGTTATTTATGCGCAACCAAGCCTGACACTACTAGTATCCTTGGTGTAAGAGTACGCACATGCAACACTATGAACACTGTGTTGCCAATCAAGCTATTGTATAAACTGAGAATCTGGCTAGATTTAGTTTGAGCTAGAACTTTACATACATTATGTACATAAAGTTCGTGGCATAAAGAAGGACTTTTAATAAATTTAGTTCATTAGAATGAACATTTTACACCAAGTCCTGAATCTACATGTAATGTTCTTCGGCTGTAGAATACAGTCAAAGGCGGAGTGAATGTATTTTTTAAAAAACACCCACGCTATATTTTTTACAACGATCTTAATTTGAAAATTTGAATGTAGTTACATGCATGAGAAGAATTGCTGAAGATTCGCTGCAACAAAGACTCGCAATAAAGACGTTCTTTAGAAATATCATTTTCTTCCACGAGTACCATTGATTATGGAACATGTGGAATGTGATATACTGATGGCGGCCACATAGGCTACAACTATGTCTAGTGTCCTATAGCGGCAATGACGAGAATGGAATGTTCCCAGCAGACCCGATGCTGGTTCAATGCTGGGCCAGCGTCGCAGACGCTGGTCCAACATTAAGCCAGCATTGGGTCAACGTCTCGTGTTCATTGTGCTCTCCCATAACATGGATAGCTGACATACGATGTACAATAACATGTAATAAATGACCAAGTGTGGACAGAAACAACAATGCACCACCAGAGCAACCATAGTCGCGTGGACATGGGAGAAGCAATATAATTATTATTTCCCCGATGGATGTACATGATGTAGGGAGGGATACGTGAGCGAAATAATCATGGAAAATATAAAAATGATTACACACTTTCTCCTCTCAGCGAGCATGTGGCAAAAATGTATTCATCAATGAATGAATCATCAATTCATCATGATCATTGGGACGATAAAGAACAATTTAAGTGAGCGTAAAATCTAAACATACATGTGCTGTACATAATAGACATGCACTGACATCAATCGCTATGCGGTGGAACAAATAGGACATGTGAGTATTTCCGTTCAACACCAACTAAATATCCGATGGAGAACAGTTACTCTATACTCGCAAAATTTTGTGAAAGGTATACATGTCCGTCATTGCCTGACCATTTAGACTTGGAAAACAGTGTCCGCGGCCTTGCCGGTCAGAGGAGAAATACTATCGAGCAAATAAAAACAGTGTGCAGTAACTGCTAACTTTCAAAATAAACAGTTACCGCTGTTTGCTTTTGTAAACCATACCGGCTATTCTCATTACAATGACAGAATTTATTCCTTGATATCACTGAGTGGTAATAACACATAGATAAATCCAGGCCAATAAACATGATAAACAAGACACATTCATCCTGTGCTGCATGGTTTAATGTTGGTCCATCGTCTGCGACGGTAGACCAACATTAAACCAGCACTAGGTCAGTGCCTCATGTTTAAGCGCGGGGACCGACATTCTGACGTCTAAAGTCGATCCCGCACTGAAAAAATTAAAACAATTATTGATGGCCGTAGACCCATAACATAAGCCAACTAAGACCTTTACAGTCATGTTTATGATGATTTTAAATTGAAAAAACCCTTTGTTTTCGTGGTTTATATAAAATATTTCAGCTTTGTAAGTGTTAACCCTTTAATCACCAAATTATTCACTTTGAATTTTCACCCACTTAAAGTTGTGTCTTCAAGTTAGTGAAAATTATTCAGATTTGACAAAATGGAGGTCAACTATTTTCAAATCTTGCTGATTTGTGTCACGTTTTATTTGCAACTTGTTTAAAAACTGATATACAATGTGCCAATAAAAAATGTCAAAAAAAACGAATATAATCGGTACCGGCGGCTTAAGGGTTATTATTTGGCGGCACGTCGTGTTTGTTCAGATATCAGCGAGGTTATTCTATCATGCTATGCATGGTAATATTACTCTGAGGATAACACCGTCCACCATGGAGCCGTGCAGCACGACAAAACACCGTCCACCATGGAGCCAGGCAGCACGACAAAGCCAAGTGGACAAAGCCTGTCTGACCGGGCTGTTATGACACTGAAAGGACATAAGCCAAGGCAGACTCCACTGTGGTGTCCAGTCTGCCATCCAATGAATATCAACTTGTATTCCCTCAACAATCTCGCTCACGATCACCCAAACGCAAGTTGATGGGGATTTACGCCACATTTATGCACATTTTGTATTTTGCCTAAAATGGTTGTTCCAGTACTTTTTCAAGTTGGATCCATCAAAAACATAAATCTTTATGGTCTAAAGGACATATAAACCAATTTTGGCAAATGCACTCACTATTTAGACATTGGCTTTCACTAAGCAATACAGACTTTTACTGATTCATCGGTGCACACCGGAGGGGACAGGCTTTAGGCAAGAGACAATGCGCCATTACTGAAATACAGGCTAAACTGGGCCAGGAGAACTTCCTGGAGATGGTGAAATCATCTCCAGACACAGGACTCGAAATTCGGGGTCCCAAATAAGGCACGCTACCTCTCGGTCACGGATGTTCTCCACAATACTGAATCTTCACGAGTGGGCGCCGGGGGAAAACCATTTTGTTTCTTTGAAAACCTGAATACCGATGCGGAGTAGAAACCCACCCCCGGCGTGACAGGCTTGCGGTATAACCACAACACCAGGGCCCCCATCATAGTTTGCGCGGTGTTGAGATATACACGTCGGATAATGTCAATATGTCGCAGATTCCAACTTGAAATAAACCTAAAATGATAATTTCGGCCATGTATCGCCATCGATACCAGAGCTGATATAACGTCGTTATCATGGTTATAAATTAGCTAATACTGTAATACAAGCACCGACTTCCGTGAAATAGATACAAAATGATATAGCATGTACATTCTCAAGTAGTGCCCAGTCCTCAATTAGGAATATATGTCTTGAATCCAGCATGCAGTCCTCAATCTACTTCACCGCGTATGTATCACTCGACTCACGTGTGAATCAACGTGTAAACATGGTAAAAGGCGAATATGTCTGTCATTCGAGCACTATTGTGCTTTTCTAACTGAAATTCTACCTTATATATCGAATATGACATAATCATATATGGTTTGAGCCGACATTACATGCTCTATATTACATGCACTATGTAAACTCCAGATTAAAGATGTGAAATGATAAACACGATAAAGGTGACCACAATATTTGTGCATGCGTCAGCATCCATTCATAGAGGAAGGATGACACACGATGTGAGAGTGTGGTTTATAGAGGCAGATGGAGGAAGATTCACTCATTACATAACGTGAAACAACACGGCCGTGTCGAGTTAACCCTTGAAGCGCTGACATAGTTTTTCAGAAACTATGGAGAAAAAAGGTGTTTTTTTTAATTTGAAATCATCATAAACAGATAAATGTGTTAGTTGGCTCTTTCTGCTTTATTTCAATATCTATGTTTATGGGTCTACGTCCATCAGAAATATTTTTACTTTTTCAGTGCGGAGATCGACTGTCGACTTTAGACGTCAGCATCTGACGTCCACAGACGTTAGATGCTGACGTCTAAAGTCGATCCCCGCGCTGTAAGGGTGGAACAGTAGGCCTACTTAAAAAGTAAACCCGTGTTTAATCAACGCAGTCACTGATGACCGACCCCACATTCAAAGAAAATGTCATAATAAATAATTATTGCCTCGTGCCAGCACATTATGATCGTGTCACCATGTACTATGATGCAACAAACAATTTAGCCATCAAATAATTATATATATATATATATATATATATATATATATATATATATATCAGGCGTTAATCATGACAATTAAGTCATAACAGTATCCCATTATTATTGCAGTTAGTACCGTATGCTGGTATAGAACTAGATGATGTCATCATGGAAAAACACAATACAAACCACAAATCATCCACGACGACACACAAAACTGCAGCGACATAAATGAATTTATGTCTTAACACTTACAACGCTGAAATATTTTTATATAAACTAAGTGACCAAAGGTTTTTTTCAATTTGATATCATCATACATGTATTAGTTAGCTATTTCTGCTTCATTTGTATACCTATGTTATGGGTCTACGGCCATTATAAATTTTAAATATTTCAGTGCGGGGATCGACTTTGGATGTCCTAACCTGACGTCGTCAGATTCAGACGTCTAATGTCGGTCCCCGCGCTGAAAGGGTTATTTAATCCTTCGGGCTCCCCTGTCGCATAAACCAAATGACAGGTTGCGAGATAATGGCATGATCCATTACAATAGGACCATTCTGGGCTTTCATCGATTTTATAAAGTTTGGAGATTTAAACAAAAGATCATACTAAAAAATCACAATATTGCGGCAGCAATTCGCATGTCAAGGTGAATGAAAAAAAAAGAGAAGATGAATGAGTGGTAAATGAAGAGGACGCGAGGGTACTGTGTTGAATTGAAAGAAAACGTCCCTATAGTTTCCACTCAGATTAAAATGGTGGTGTCAATAGAATAATCAAGCCATGACCAATATGAAAAACTTTGACCTGCACCCGTATTTCCATTCTCAATGTAACCGGGCTATTAGAATGTGAAGCCTATTGCTTTCGTTAACTAAGTTAACAGCGCAAGCTATGTCAAATACACTGTAGGTTGAAAAAAAGTAATAATGCTAAGTGAAATCAAGTTTTTATGTGATATCAAGAGCTCACAAGTTCTTGGTAAAATACATAATGGTGAATGAATGAATGAATGAATGAATGAATGAATGAATGAATGAATGAATGAATGAATGAATGAAGCTTTGGGTCACTTTTGTGTACATGCAGGCTAAACTGGGTCAGCAGGGTTAGGAGAACATCCGAAGGCGTTTCTCAAACATGTCTGGTCAAAGAATTACATTATATCATGTGGCATGACCATCAGAATGTCAGGGTGGCCCAAAATGTTTTTTTTCACACGTGGTCGGACCATAAATACTTGATGGGCAGTCGGGGTAGTGATTAACCCCTTAAGTACCAAAGCCCCCATTCACTAAACAATTCCATAGCGACCTCAAGTAAATATGATCAAGCTATGCGTGAAGTTTCAGTGCTCAAAATTTAGAAATACGTCTATTTTTTCAGTGGAGTCATTTCGTTAGAGACGCTTCTAGAAGCGTCTCTAACGAAATTACCCCACTGAAAAAACTGCATTGATGATTTGACGCAATAAACTATTTTGTTACCGGATATTTTGACTGAAAGCGCCGACTACTGACTTGTGACACTGTCGCCCCGGGGGGGGGGGGGGGGGCAATGGCGGCTGTCTTCTGATGACGGGCTACTGACATGCTCGACCCCCCGGGGCCATAATAAAGCTAGTGAGGCGTCCAGAGGATTTTGTCGACTTCGGGCACAAGGGGACAGACGTGACTGAAGGCCCACCATATCACGGACGAAAAGAAAATGTGAAGGTTTTTAGGAGATCAGTGAAAATGCGACAACTGAGATTGCTAAGAGTTTTGTGGGAATCGATTAAGTTTGTCTGCATGATGTCATACGATATAGGCCTATAGTATATTCAACATTTATTTATCATACCGAAGAATCCAACAGAGAATATGATCTCCCAGAGACAACCTCTGACGTTTTCCTAACATGCCCACTATAATTGTTTCTGGGCGTATATTATCTGATTATGTGATTTTTTCTTACGTAATAATTTTGAATTTACTGTTCGTTTTCTTTTGTACAGCATCAGTAATGCACAAACACCTTTCTTGTTAATTAATCAGGCTACCCAAGAATATTAATCGCCACCAACCGTTTTAATCTGCTGAGATATTTCGCAACTTTTATAATGTTCGTGACAACTATTTTTGATTCTGTATATTAATGACTAACTTGATGTATAAATATTTTTGTGCAGTAATCATGGTAATACCAGATCACTTTGTTTACATGTCAGGCAACAGTTATTTCTTACTTTTTAAAGTAAAGTCTTCATTACATTTGTATTGGCTTTAATTGTTAATCAAATATGTATATACTATCATGCTATTGATAGATTTCATCGGCCCACATCATGCACATGGTGAGACGTATTATACATGTACTATAAACCTGATAACCATGCCGAATCATCTGTTTTTAGTGCTTTTGAATAATTTTTTGCACGATCTGTAAGTAAAACTCCCGGGTGAAACTATGTCTTCCTAAACTATATATGTATATATAAACACACCTGATAAAATAAGGTCGTTATTGTATCAACTTATTCGAAGTTAATGTATATCATTGAGTGTGAACCAATTTTGAAAAATACAACATAAAACATCTTATCTTTGATTCTACAAAAAGCATGATAAGATAATTATATGCCTGTGGACAACTCGATTTCAGGAGTCGCATGCATGCTATACTTACACCCGTCACCTTAAGAGTATTAAGTACTATAATTAGTCTGTGCCCTGAAAACACGAGTCGTCCGTCCCGGTGTTGTTTTAATGTTGGGCCAGTGTCGCAGACGCTGGCCCAACATTAAACCAATACCGGGCCAACGTCTCGTGTGCAGTCTGTAGATAAGCTCACACAGCTTGTTCTGATGGTTATCTGGCTTCAATCACAGAGATTTTGTAGAGAGGCACATTAAACAAAATGAATCACTTCTTCACCGCCATCTTGAAAGATACCGTCACCGCGGCATGAAAGGGTCGTATCTGCCGCTTTGTGAAGTGGCAGATGACACCCTTTAATGCCAAGGTGACGATATGATACCGCGGCGCAGGCCCTATGTTTCTCAACAGTTGGGCCAACGCTGCCGACGCTGGGCCAAAATTAAATCTATGCTCGGATTTCTATAGCACGGTGCGTGACCTCATGGGTCGCGAGAAAGGAGTTTTTTCACTCAGAAACCACATTCACAGCCCCTGAGCCATTTCAATAGTCATTAGTCATGTTGGTATACATGGTATAGTAGTAGGAACCCTTCGGTACAATCACCATGCAACCCCAGGAGAACCCTTGCAGGGTTATCCTGGGGTTGCATGGTGATTTTACTAAAGGGTTCTTTTTAAAGAACCTATATTGTTTAGAGTGTGCACTTCGTTCAGTAAGCGTGGTAAGCATTAAAAGCTAATTAGGACCAGCTATACCGAAGAATGGCGATTCACTGCATGGGTCTGATAGCAGATAGCCTACATTTAGGAATGCATTTCCAAACCTTTCCTAGACGAGAACCAACAGCTGAGATGGTGAATGTAGAATTAATGAACGACACATTGTCACCATCATTAGCAGTAATCATGGTAATGCATAACACGTTATGTACACCGGTAATCATTCTGTATTTACTACTCGGTAGTATTGCTATACTCTACAATCAAAATCATTACAGGGTTGTTGCACTGTAACTAACTCATTACATCTCTATTAGCAATGGCTAAATATAATATGACCCTTAATTAGTTCACCTTGGTTACAAGCAGGCCTAACAGACGCATGCCATCAAGAAACATGTAAAGTAATAAAAACGTATGTCTTTAGATATAATTTCCAGGTATTTATCAGTAGGACTATTAACCCTAAGAGCGCTAAATGATACATGATTTGTTTTAACCCTTTGAAGTTGCGGAGGCATAGTATATCTGTTGATTTTAATTTAGGATATTATGAGTGCATATTTAAAAAAAACACGCATTGAAATAAGGATATCACAATGATAAATGATTTGTTTTAACCCTTTGAAGTTGCGGAGGCATAGTATATCTGTTGATTTTAATTTAGGATATTATGAGTGCATATTTAAAAAACACACGCATTGAAATAAGGATATCACAACACATGCGCACTATTTTTTCAACTGGTTGAAAATTACATTAATTAAGCTACTTGTCAATATCAACACATATGACCTACTTGAGGTCGGCCTCCTTTAATAATATAGGCCTATATAGGTCCTATTATCATGATCATACATGTGTTAGCTTAACCCTTTAACCGCCAAATTGTTCAATTCGAATTTTCACCCACTTGAAGTTGTGTCTCGCTGACGCGATCCACAACTTCAAGTGAGTGAAAATTATTCAGATTTGACAAAATGAAGGTCAACTCTTTTCAAATCGAGCTGGTTGATGTCACATTTTATCTTTAACATATTTAAAATGTGGTACTTAATGTGTGCTAGTAAAAAGTGAAAACTCGAATATATGCGGCACCGGCGGTTAAAGGGTTAATGTTGGTAATTTAGCAATAAAATAGGGCCTAGTCATAATGTAACACAGGAAAATAAAATTCAGATCCAATTTACTAGCACCTTGATGTACATGATGTATAGGCCCTGATGTAATAAAAATTAATTCTATCTCTAGTGATAAAAAAGAAGTCACTCAATAGATCTATTGCTTTGATGTTGGGACACCGTCTGTGACGCTGCCCCAACATTAAAGCAGCATTGGCTCAATGCCTCACGTTTACTGGAGAGGTATAGGCATATATCTAAAAAACAAAATATTTAGCCAATATTGGTTTCATGTTGGAACATCGTCTGCGACGCCGGCCCAACATTGAAACAATATTGGGTAATGTCTCTTTTTTTATGGGCATCCACCACCCTACCCAGCAAACACGAGACATTGAGCCATTGTTGGTTCAATGTTGGTCCACCGTCTACGACGCTGGCCCAACATTGAACCAACAATGGCTCAATGTCTCGTGTTTGCTGGGTAGCTAGGTAGCCCTACAGGTTGACTGTACGGTCTATCTCACTGTAGCAGGGGATACAGTGGCGGTAGCAGCACACGCATAAATATACAGTCACAGTGGCTTAGACTTAGAGCGGCGCCCTAAAATTCTACTCACCCAGCGAGGACAGAAACCCCCATATCCAGAAAAATAGCCACCCCTTCAACATGGTGACACTAGAAACTGAGCAGCCATATATCCTACATTCGGAATTTCCGTGAATAGTATCCTGATTTCGGGCGGGATCTGCTAAATCCCCACTAAATACGTCGGTCTATGTGCGTACATCTCAGTGTAGCCTGCTGTCAGACTATGAATACACATGCACGGCCAAAAGCTGACGGCTGTCTGATGTATTCATACGCCACCGCTAAATATCCGTTATTGTCACATTTACGTCACGTTTTGTTCTTGCGGTGGCATACTATATGTGTTGATTTTAATTTAGGATATTATGAGTGCATATTTTAAAAACACGCGCATTGAAATAAGTATATCACAACACATGCGCACTATTTTTTCACTTAGCACCAATGGTATAAGTGTGTGAGCAGGCCACTAATAAACATAACGGGGGAGATTGATTGGCGCGGTGAGGGTCTTTGATCTCTGGTGTCTGTTTACACTTGTTACAATGGTGTCACTTGGTGCAATTATTACTGATAACCACACACGTGTGAAGCCACCGTAATGTTATATAATATCACGATAACACAGCCTGCTGTGCCACTGTATGTGACTAGAAGTGTCAATGTCAGCTTAATATATTATTATATGTCTACTCATAAATAACCCATTCAGGGCCTAGGCATATCCAACAAACACAAAACATTTGTATAACATTTATACAATGTCGGGCCAGCGTCGAAGACGTTGGACTGACGTTGTGTAAATGCTATACAAATGTCTTTGTGTTTGCTGGGAGGGGCCAAAATTAAAAACGATTTATTCTATGTTAGGTACATAACAGTCATAGGTCTACATTTTGAAAAAATGTCCAATAAAATAATGCTGACCCTTTTTCGTAACTGCCGACATGCTGAAAGAAATATTTGACCACATTCCACTCTTTTCGCTGAGCAAGAAAAAATGCTGCGTTAGATCTAAATTTGAGCTACATTTTAAAAACATCCAAAAGTTGTGACTCCAATGTTGCAAATTGGGGAAGGGATACAGATTCCAAAACATCACCCAGACACAGTCACTTGAAATTTTTGAAGCAGCTGAAGAATAGCCTACTACTGATATGAACTGATGAACGTTATTGAGAGTTTTAGTTTTTAGATATATCAGGGCACCCAATGAGTGCCCCACAATACAGTAGCAGTGGTAACCTAAATATACCACATATGCAGATGTATAACAATCAGAAATTTGGGCATAGCCTACCCTCCAGCCCCTCTTTACCTTTTTTGTTATGTCACGAGGGGTTCATAGAAGAAGAACATTTTTGATGGATTTCTATCCTTACTAGGCCTATGGTTGAGAAATCTCTATTCTCACCCTCGGTACGCCCCATGAGGAAGCGTAGGGTTTTACCTTCAATTCTTCAGATTCGCATATTGTTCTGTACAGAGTTTACGGTCTTATTGAAGGCCTCCATAGCTTCCTCATAGGGCAGTGGACATGGTCTATTTCATTTTTTTTGCATTTTTTTACAAAAATTAAAAAAATGGCACCTGTGTAAAAAAATACGAGAAGGCGCCACAGTATGCCTGTTCCACGTTCCTCTTCAAGCATGTTGCATCAATTATAAAATTAAAGACAAGAGCTGGCATAAATTGCCCGAAATCTAATGATGGGAACCCCCTGAAAAGGTGATAAAAGTGCTATTTAAAACAATTCAGTTTTTTAATTCTACAATGATGGCTACATTTCTACCAGTAATAGTGAGCAAAAAGAACAAACAAACAGAGAAAAATATGTTTTTTATTGCAGTGTCTCGAAAATTTAAATACATGTATCCCGAAAAAAAACACGAAAAAAAACATCAAAATGACTTTTTGTGATCCTATCTATGTATGCCTACTTTCATAAATTCGTTTTTGCCGTTTCTTGTGTGATTGCACACAAAATTATTATGTGGTACAGTGCTATCCCCGTGCTGTGCTGTAATGATCAAAGTACCGTCCTTTGTTACTATGTATTTCTTTTTTCTTTCAGCGCGGGAGTGATTTTAAACGTCAGCATCCGACTTCTGTAGACGTCAGATTTTGACGTCTAAAGTTGGTCCCTGCGCTGAAAGAATTAAAAAAATCTGTAATGGTCGTAGAGACCCCTTATCATTTGTATTCAAATGAAGCAGAAAAACCTAACTAAGACATTTATGATGACTTCAAATTGAAAAAACTTCAGTCTCCATGGTTTATACAAACATATTTCAGCGTTTTAAGGGCTATACATTTATTAAATGTAGGTCCGCAATACCGAATCGCAGCAATAGTTTGTCTACTTTTTGCTAGCTCGCTGCATTAGGGTAGAGACGAAATTTCCGTATTTCTTATTTTGGACATGCATGTCCGGAATAAGAAATCAGGAATTTCGTCTCTATATCTCGCTTAATTGGTAAATGCGCAACAAAAAAAATTAAAAACTTTTGCAATCCTAGTCTATGGACATGTTTACATCATGGTCATATTAAGAAGCCAAAATAAAATTACCGATTTGTTTATGACATTAGCCTGATTGTGTCGCTTTAAGTACACATCATGGCGTATTCGCCCAGCACATTATTTTGAATACAATTAATTAAAAAATGTTACAAGTCATCAATATGAAGACTTCTTGAGCTTTGCTTTTATATTAGTATTACTAGATAACCTGAGCTTTGCTTTTATATTAGTATTACTAGATAACCTGTCGCTCACTTATGCTCCTCGGGCCACACGCCAAATGTGGCCTTCGTGACAATCTCCGCATCGTGTTTGTTGGGCCCGCCGTAGCGGCGCGTAATGGAAAAGATATGTGGGCCCTACTTAGAGGAAATCAATTAAGTTAATTAAAATTTAAATGACAATTAGCCAATGGGTCAAGGCACAGTAGGGCTATGCGTGTGCAAATTATGAAGCTGATCCATGGTCTGCATAGCCATGCATAGCCATGACATAGGCATACATACATAGGGCCTAACAAAGACCATATACATTGTAGATGGTCTTTGAGCCTATCAAGCCTACATACATGTTCCCTTCTGATTATTGAGTATTTTGTATAATAAAATAGTTAACTTTGATTTATTATAATTTTCATGTAAGCTTAATTTAATAACCCATTGTGCACACGATGTTGTTACGACGTTGAATCAACGTACGTCTAAGTGCAATATTCTAGGCTTTAAACGAGCCCAACGGAAAGTGTATTACAATCCACCCCCTTGGAGTTAGAAGGTGCTAAACTGCTACTTTACAAAGTTTAGCACTTTCTAACTCCAAGGGGACGATTATCGATCGGTATCTCTGACGTAGGCGCGGTGTGATTTTGGATATTCTGACTAGTTTTTATAATTATGTAGGAGCTTTGTAGGAACAATGGTCGACACATTATATTATCTTTTAGAAGTCCATACTAACCCTATAACTGCCGGTCCCGATTACATTCGCTTTTAATTTTTTTATTTTGACATTACATCCACCTCCACTGTGGTAAATTTGAATAATCGTCACTCACTTGAAGTTTGTATGTAACATATGCGTATGTACATGTAGGCACACATGTATGTATATATTGTGATTATGGGACTTTTCACGAATTATCAATTTCGCTGAGAGGCAAGCCTATTATAGTAAATATTTTGCGAGATTCTTAAATTCGCGGATTTGTTCTCCTCGCGAAATGCGAGAAAATGAAAAACCGCGCGAATATCAAGCCAAAAAGGCTAAAACATCCTTAAGGGCCTATGCGAAGACTGCTTTGCGTGCTTGATCAGCTAGATTATAAAAATAATCACCAATATACACTTACATACATAGGCCTACATATAAGTATCTAACGTTACCATCTTTATTTCTTTACCATAGTATTGGAATTTTAATAATGTGTTGTCTGATTTGTTCAATACAACTATTATTGTTTCAATGATGCCTAAATGTAGAGGCCTACCAACTTTCAAACATGGTAAAGATAAAACATGAAATCAATCGGCAAGATTTCAAAATAGTTGTCCTTCATTTCGCCAAATCTAAATAATTTCCACTTACTTGAAGTTGTGAATAACGTCAGCGAGACATAACTCCAAGTGAGCAAAAATACAAATTAAATAAATTAATGGTCGGAGGTTTAATATCTGACTCTATCGATTACTTAATTGCTAGATTATTTGTCCCTCGTCTAGACAGAGCCACCTGGTGAACTGATAAGAATATCCAATTATCATCAGAAATGCAGGATACAATGCATGTCTGATGTTATTGAAACCATATTTTTAAACTCACTAAAATATATTATGTAAAATTATTAGGGGCCTAGATGTTTTACATAACAGACAGAGCCAACTGGTAAACTGCTAACAGTTAATATACAATTATCATCAGAAATGGAGAATGCATTGATTACAATGATTACAAGTCTGATGTTATTGAAAACAATAACGTTTATGTTTAAGGGTGTGCTATCCATGATACGGCAGTGATGTCATTGCAGTCAAAACAGATTTTTATGAAAAAAATGATGTCCAGATCAATTTGTGAAACATAACTAAGGCCTAATTATCAAATCAGAGATTTAAAACGAATCCGTCGCCACAGTTTACACTCTCAACCACAACAAATTAATAGAAATGTAGGCACCAGATAAAATTGTGGTCGTCATAAAATTGTGGTCGTCGTCGTCGGTGGCGCCGTCACTTCAGGGCTATTCAGGAATTAGCGCAGCAGCATTCGCTCGACAGCCCTGTGCTTCCAAGTAGACATGTATCTTTTGCTAGCTCTTTTATTTTATTTTTATTTTCTTCTTGTCAATGTGGATTACCTTTTCATTTTATCTAAATCATTTTCTACAGGCCTAGTTTTTAACCTCGTAGGCCTAATCTTTTGTCCACCTCTGAGAAAAAATGTCTATTGTCTTTTCCTTGTTTTTTTGTTAATAGCTGACGTATATAGGCTAAGAATATTGATGACACATATGCGTTGAAAATTCTCTTTTATGTCTTAAGGCTGATTTTGTGTGATTTGAAAATCTTCTCATCTTTTGTCTATGTATTTATTAATCATGGCTTGCCCTTTTATCTTTTGATATCATTTTCTGTGTCAAGAAGACTGCCAAGGTGTTTACATTATTTCCAATCTTCGCTACAAACTTTCTGAAAATATTTATATTCTTCTGTTTGAGAATCATTTACTCCTAGATTGTATATCTTTAGTTGTAGTGGTAGCCTAGTGATGAACATATCGTCAGCCTAGGCCTCTTTCATTGTCTTTCTACAATAGGCCTCAATAATTATTTTGTTGTTGGATTTGTGGGACGGTGTCATCTTTTTCTATTGAGGTTTTTGTCTGATATTTTGTCTTGGCTTAGAATCTTGTTATTGGTCTACTGTTGACTATTTATGTTTCAAAGTTCGAGCAAGATATAGGATGAAAAGAAGTGCATATGTAGGCTACATACAGCCACCCTGAGGACTGTGGTAGGCCTAATCCCGTACCTGTATCTGAGAAAAGCCCGCCACTTCAAGACTTTTCCACGGGCTACATATAAAAAAACAACTTCTCACTAGACCTCTTTTTGCAACTTTATTTTAAAATATAGAAATTATTTTTTCAAGTATAAAACATCAATTTTATTGATTTTTTTCAAATGAACAATCAAAAGCACCAAAAACACACAGAATACGTTACATTTTTTTATAGTTTCAACATTTCCAAAAATATCTGTGTATTGGGCATTTTTGTACAAATACTATACAAAATAAAAACATGTACAACTAAATACGATTATGTAATATCAATGTTTCTAAGCGTCAATGGTCTTGATACATTGCAGTAGGCCCTATACGAGATTTAAAGGTTTTTCAAAATAGTATAGTGTATTTTTATTTTAGTTTTTTCCTGATAAGAACAGTAGTGTGTACATGTTCAATACCCATTCAATATTGTTTAAAATAAACCTAGGCAATACAATAAATTGTTTGTGTCATTGTCGTCAGCCTTACTATATCTACTATTCCACTATACTTCACAAGGCACAAAATCATTATCAAAATTAAAAATAACGTATTCCGTATTTGTGTGTATGATGGACGTTATTACACACTGCCACATTGAATAATCGAGGTGTTTTTTTGTCTAACCACATTTTTGGTTATTTTTGTAACAATATAAGCCTACTGAGTTTCTGTCATTTCGTGCCTGTTGATTAGGCCTAATATTTCCAATAAAAATGCAAAATACGTTACCAAAATACGTTACATAGCTAACATAATTCATGTTATGATAAAGTAATGATACTAAATGTCACTATATCCAGTAAATAGTTGTATCATACAAAGTGTGAGTGTTTTGTACCTTTGTTACAGGGTCATTTGTTGTTAAGTGTGCATATCACTATATCTTCAGAGTCCATGTAACGTATTATGTTTTCTTAAAAAATAAATAGCTTCTGCTTGTTTCTAAGGATTATTGCAAAAGTAGCACGCCACTGTTAGTATGACATAATTTTAATTTTGTCTTCTTACATAGGCCCTACATACCTTAGATTACATATTAATCACACAGCAAGGAACTTTAGTTGATCTTAGAATTTTTGGCAGATAAAAACAACTAACTAACTCAAATGTAACGTTTTCTGTTATTTTGTAGCGACATGAACATTAATTCAATTTTGCAAGGGACAATATAGCCTACTAATTTTGGGAATTCTTTTTTTTTAATACCCCCTTACAATCACTAGGCCTACTATATGCTCGTCATATTCAAACAATTTATCTTCCAAAAACTGCATCCACTCATGAACAGTGACCTGTCTAAGAAAACAATTTTTATGACATTCCAGTGGTCAAAAGCACAATTTTTCTTGTCTAGGCTATGGATAACTAACGGTTATATATTTTCTGAAAGGTCTATGCATGAATTCAATGATAAAACTGGTTAAACACAAGTGGAAGTCACTACAAACGAGAACACTGCTGGGGTCACATGATTCTTGAAGTCACGGGCTTTGCCCATCTTTGGTAATTTTCTTTAATTTCTTCTTCAATTTCTACCTTGAGTTTCACATAGAAATATACATCAATATAATACATGGGAAATTTTGGTACCACCTGGCGAATACGTGAATAAATAGTTGAAACGTTACAGCGGCTGATCAGTTTATACTGCTGTTGTTGATACATATTTCACGAATATAATAATTTCCGGTGAAGAAAGAAACAAAGCTTTTTTTGCCTTTTTAAATTCCATTTTTATGCGGCAATAAAGCGTTCTAATCTAACATGTCTCGCGCTGTTAGAGCCGAAACAAGGAGTAGAGCGAAAGAAGAGATTAAACGCGTTATCAATGCAGTGGATAGGGTGCGCAAATGGTAAGCATGGTGGCTGTGCGGCTGCCGTTTCGTGCTGTTGTGAGTGTGTGACCAGGTGACGCCGGCCCAGTCAGACGCCGGCCGGCAGGTGTTAACTTCCTGTCATCTGGTCATTGCCGACTCCGAGTCTTATGATTATCTCACACCGCTTCCCTGCCCTTCCTCTCCGTCTGCTATTATGCTAACATAGACAGTGACAGAGTAGTCCAGAGAAACTTGGAAGTCTTGTAGATTTAATATTTCATTATTTGTCAATTTGGGGTTCTGTATCGGGGCCATCACTTTTTCTGGTGTACATAAATGACCTACCTGTAGGTAGATTCAATAAATTTTAAAATTGTCCAATAAAATTATGCTGAGCCTTTTTTCGTAACTGCCGACATGCTGGAATAAATATTCGACCACATTCCACAGTTTTCACTGAGCAAGAAAAATTCTGTGCCAGATCACAATCTGAGCTAATGATAAAAACATCCAAAAGCTGTGACCTAAATTTAGCAAATTCCGGCAGGGATACATCACCCAGACACTTGAACTTTTTGAAGCAGCTGAATAAAACTACTGAGATGTGCTATCCGTATATATCAGGTTTTAAGATACATTAGGGCACCCGATGAGTGCCCTGCAATACTGTAACAGAGCAAATACATCACGTAACAATCAGAAATTTGGGCATAGTCTCCGGCCCCACTTTTTTTTTTTTTAAATTTTACGAGGGGGTCATGAAAGAAGAAAAATTTTAATGGATTCTCATCCTTATAGCCATGAAACTTCCTCTGTGCCCCCCATGAGGAAGTCCAGGGTAGGCAAACAAAACTTCATCCAGGTTTTACCATGGGCAAACTAGTGCAGCCTTCCCCAGGCATCTCAATTCTTCGAGATGCCCACATTTTTCTGTCCAACCGGTCTTAATGATGTCCTGCAAAACTTCATCATAGGGCAGTGGACATAGTCTATTTTCATTTTTTGCATTTTTTTACAAAAATTAAGAAATGGCACCTGCGTAAAAAAAATTCTGAGAAGGGGCCACAGCATGCCTGTTCCACTTACTTCTTCAAGCACTTGTTGCAACAATTATGGAATTGAAGGCGAGAGCTGGCACCATTTTTCATAATTGCGAGAAATCTTATGATGGGAACCCCCGGAAAAGGTGATAAAAGTGCCATTCAAAGCAAATTACTTTTTTGTGGGTGGGGCCATCGGCCCACCCACGTTATTATCGTGGTCCAGAGAAATATTTGGGACAAAAAGTGACGTCACTCTATTCATAAAACCTGTAGACAGGCGCATTTCATTGATAAATCGACCTCCTCCCCTTAGATTCGTGGAGCATATATAATAACCCAGATGCTAAAGCTAGCTTCTTTACGTGGTTTCACATCTCCTTAAGAGATTTTGGTAGACGGTCCCTGTTGTCTTTCCTACACACATAGTGATCACGTTGTGCTTTATGGCCATATTTGGCGTTACTCTGACAGACAGATCATGAATATTTATCATAGGTGTGGAAAAAGAGGTCAGCTTGTCTGTATTAACTCATCCCCAGCAGACGTTCACCCAAAAGTTGGTTCAATGATGTGCTAGCATCGCAGACAATGGGCCAACATTAAACCAACATCAAAGCATTTTTTGCTGGGTTACTGTAGGATACAAAAACAAGAGGTAATATATCCCAGTACAGACAACCACTATGCGTTGACCCCAAGTTGTTTGGCCTACAAGGCTTTGAGACTTGGAATAGTCTCGTCAACTGTGGAAAATCCCGCTGCAAATAATTTGGTCTTCTCTGTCTCCTGTGTTTGTATTTAAACACTCCCACATGGTCCCACTGAGGGTATATGGCCTATACACATGTGCCTAATCATAGTTCTATGATCTTCACCAAATTTCTTCTGAACACCCTCTGATGGATTACCCTGGTTGAGTTTTAAAATCAGCTAATTTGCATATCCAAGATGGCCGCCATGTCACTTATGTTATAAAGTCCCATCGTTACTGCATTGGCAATAACACTTTTAATTGTGGAAGGTGGGGACTTTAATATTTGATATGCAAATGTACGATGTAGTTATAATAATTTCACGATCAGATAAAATGTGTGGATTTAGGGGAGGATGGAGGCCACATTATAAAAACAAGTTTTCCGTCCATCACTTTCCGTCTGTCACACTGACTTTACTCGGGGTTTTCACTCATCCTAAATGTATGACATAAAATATAAATTTTTTTATATAAGCACTAGGTAGCATCTAACTAAGACCTTTCAAAACAGGCATTCAATATGATGCATGTGTATAATAATCAGAGAATTTTGAGCATACATAAGGGGGGTCAGTTAAAGGCACATTTTGTGATTCCGTCCGTCACGCTAATACTTTATCAGTTGCTAAGCAACACATATGTGCCAAGATATAAAAAGTTATATAATTAACTTTGTTCTCTCTCAATTATTTCAAATGGATTTAAAAAAAATCATAAAAACTTTTTTTGCAAACTGCACCTAGGGATTTGTCTCTGAATTCCGTCCGTCACAATTACGACAATTAATGATCTCACCCAGCACGATTTGCAAAGCCAAAAGGTTGTACCTGCTCACTTGTAAAGTAAGCAGATGCTGCCTTTTGTCTTTACAAGGCAGTCGCAGTGGGCCTGTAATGTATGCACAACAAGCTGATAGCCTACTCTCATTCGCCAGATTGCTGGGCATACAGGCATCCCAGCAAACAAGACACGTTGACCCATTGGATTAATGTTGGCCCAACGGCTGAGATGGTGGCCCAGCATTAAGTCAACGTGTGTTGTTTTCTGGGATCACAACTGATATACATGCTGTCGCCTACTGAGAAAACACAACACATCAATGCTGGGCCAGCGTTGTAGATGCTGGACCAGCGTTAACATAACGCAGGGATTGATGTAGGATTGACAAGGGGCATTAGGCATCAGCACTGATCAGTGATGAAGGATATTACAAGAAAACGTCATCTGCTGGTCACTTTATATGTATAACACGATGATTGTCTCAGGGGAAGTTGCCATCTTCACATCAATGGGGTTGTCTACATCATGTATATTGAGTCAGGGTGATAATCATGGTAATACTTAGCTTGCCTACATCATGTATACATACTAAGGGTTGCTAATACGCAGAATAGGCTAATGGCCACTAATCGGGTTTTTAAAAGTTTCAACCCAGTCACAATGGACCACAATTGAAGGTATCCAAGCAAGAACATGCTAAGTCAATTTAACCTGTAGGCTATGTCCTATTCGGTTTTTGATCTGTTATATAATTATTTCAAGTTAGCATGTATGGTTGCAATAGTAATTGATGAAATATACATTTAGCATAGACTTTCTATCTAATGGGAACTAAAATTGTATCACTTGTGTGCGAACTCTTGTCAACTGCAAGGAACAATGTTTTCTTTAAATTAACTGCGTGCATTAAAGTGCTAACTGAAATTAACACGCTCGTGCATGCAAATAATGTTATGCAAAGATGACACGTTATTTGCTTGAAAAGTGTGGGCCTCATACATATCATGCATATGTCATGCTAGTTTTTCACCTATTAACCTGTTAAAAGCCTTTACGTTTTTACCTCATATGCATGACACTAATCTGAAGGTCAAGTTCGACTTTTAGTGACCTTGACCTAATTTCGTGGTCACCAGGTTATGGAAAACAAAAAGACTAAGTCTTGTAAGCGTGATAATTTCACAACGCCTTGACTTAGGGCCACATGTGCATAAATTTTTAATTCTTGATGTTGATTGATAGAGATTACCCGGTATGACTGGGCCGCCTTTACTGCGCGAGGCCCAGTCACACTGACCTCCATTTTGTTTACACAGCCAGCTGTGTACAGACGACACGCGCGCTGATTACCAAAAAACTTGGATGCCATGAAATTGAGACGGATATTTCAAGTGCCTATGAAAACTAGGCCATTTTCAGCAGGCGTAAACTTGTGGTCGTATTGGAACTATTACATTTAAAAATGGAGGTCACTGTGTCAGAGCCTTGCGATGTCATCAGGGTAGATAGAGACTACGACTACGGGTCCTGCCATCAATTGATGGCTATTTTTCTGTCAATACAAGACCTGACAGTGTCACCATGGAAGTTGCAACTGAGAATTAAAATTCAAGTTTAATGCAGACTGCTAAATATCTTTTAGTAACGTGTTCATATAATTATTTTTATGGGTAAAATAGTGATATGTATGAATGATAATATAATTTCATAGTAAAGTATCCCATATCTGCAAAATTGATGTTCAAGACATGCCACCCCTTGCCATGCTACTTGATAACTGTGGGGTATAATTTTCCGCTCATTGTAGTCTAGCCATTCATTTAAAAATGATATGCATAGTGGACAATTCTAATTTTGATGTGATGTAGGCCTACTTAGCCCCTACCTAGGCAATAAAGTTAGGCCTAAAACACATACTGTGTAACAGTCGTCGACCTGTGCTGGTTTGGACATTCATATCAGATGCAATAGGCCTACCCTATGGTGGCTAAATAGCCAAATTTAAGTTGTTGCCTGTCCGGCATGACTAACATAAAATTGGCACATATACAACCTCAGTCAAGGTGAAGCTGTGACAAGAGGATGATCAGCATTTAATTATTCATTGATATCAGTCTTAATATAGATAAAATAGACACACAACATTCCTCGTTCAGTTTCTGTTGTCACCGTTGCAAGGCGTGTGTTGCGATCATCAGTAAAACATCACAATTTTATCAAAATCACAGATTTGATACGCATATAAGGGCATGCCGTCATGAGCGAGTATGCCATTCTGATCGATCAGAATGACACACCCTTCTAATTGAATAATTTGTAGTATTTCAGAATCCTCTCTTTGCCCCAAACACATGAGGCCTTTGGCCCTAGTTAATTCTAAAATGATGGCTTCATTTCTACCAGGAATAGTGAGCAAAAAGAACAAGCAAACAGAGAAAAATATGTCTTTAATTGCAGTGTATCACAAATTCACATAAATCCTGAAAAAAACACTAAAAACCCCATCATAATGACTGTTTGAATGTGCCTACTACCTGAGCAAGTCAGATCAACAACTTGCCTTTTTCAAGTCATTCAAGTGACTTAGTAAAGCTTCAGCAGTGGGAAGATAAATGGCTAATGTGTTTTAATCCTGATAAGTGCGAAGTCCTAAGAGTAATCTGCTAAGAAAAAACCACTAATGTCTGATTACAACATCCGAGGCACCATACTATCTGTGGTTCCTGCTGCAAAATACCTGGGAGTCTCCATTGACTCACGGCTGTCTTTCAACCATCATATAGACAATGTTGCCAAAAAAGCAAACAGCATCAGGGCTTTTATATCTAGGACAACCAAGCTCTGTCCACTCCAGGTCAGGGCTGAAGCATATACCACCTACGTAAGGCCCCTGTTGGAATATTCCTCTTCTTATGGAACCCACATACACAACGGAACATTAATAAACTGGAAGCAGAGCAGCAAGAGCTAAAAGACTATGACAGGACAAGCAGTGTGACATCCATGCTCCAACAACTGTAATGGAATACATTACTGGAGAGGAGGACTAAGACTTGTGCCACATTATTTTACAAAATAATTAATGGCTAATATACGCGACACAAGAGGACATGCAGTTAAGTACTACATTCCAACAACCAGGACGGTAGTCTGTTAGAACAGTTTCTTCCCAGCATCCATCAGATCGTGGAATAATTTACCCGCAACAGTTGTTTCATCATTCACCGAACATTGATGCTTCCCGTAGTCCGTTGGCACAAGTTCAGCTGACATAGGCTCGCACTTTGTTTTTAGCAGCACATAGCACTGAGCACCAAATGTTTTTATCAGTTTTCGGACACCAAAACTAAACTTGTGTTTCCTGCACGCCTCGCACAACTCATTGCGACATTTCTCACTAGTGAGATTTGCAATTAAAGAAGATGAAGATCGCATTTCACTGACAGTGACAATGTCAGTGGGCTCTGGCCACTACGCTGCAGAGTTTAGACAAGAAGTCTAGAAAGTAGCTTTTTGGCCAACTATGCCAAATGACTAAATTTTTTGGCAAATGTTTGGCTATTGTTCTAATAAAGAGTGAATGTTTGCCGATTAGTCGCCAAGGGAAATGTATAATATTCAGCGAATACAAACCTTGCTATAGCGACTGCTCACATTCACGGGTCACTCATAGTGCATTCGCCGAAATCACATTTTTGATAAGGAATTGAGTTTTGCCAGGTAACATCACAATAATTCATGCAGTAATTAAGTACAATAATCAATATTTTCAATGTTTAATTCATAATATACCATAAAAAGTTAGACACTGTCTATTGCTGAAAACAGTTTGACAGACCTTGTCTTGTCCACAAAGTACAAATAATTACTCTAACTACTATCAATGTATGTGCTACAGGGAGAAAAAATGGGTGACAATAGGTGATACAACAATGAAGATTTTCAAATGGGTTCCAAGTAAGTGTCTGCAACACACTGGGCAGATTGTCAACGAATTCAGTAATTTTAACCCCTAGACCACTGAGCTATTCAATTTAAATTTTCATTCATTTGAAGTTGTGTCTCGCTCCCGCGATACACAACTTCAAATTTGTGAAATTTAAGTCCCAATATACATCAGTGTTTCAATATTGAAGGCATATTTCACTGTGAACAGCTCGTTATCAGGGGTGATACAGGTGGTAATAAAAACACAGAATGTCTACTGCAGTCGCCATCAGTGCTCTAAGGGTTAAGGTATTAACTCTTTAAGCCCTAAGCATGACTTTTGTCGTTTTCAATCCGTTTTATTAGCTGACTAAATCATTGTTATTGTAAATGAATGCCTGTTTAAACTTCACAATTTGCAAATGTTTGGTATTAAGTTGAGCAAATGTCAGTAATTTTCAGTCACTTAAAAGTTGTGCGTAGCAGTAGGTGGAGACATCTTAAAGTGGGCAAAAGTTTTAGTAAGGAAACATACCTTTGTTTTTTCTATTAATTTATTCCCTAGTTTTTCAGTAATCAATTTAATTTATCCAAACTGAGAAAAGGTCATTATGTTACAGTGGCGAACCAGGAGAAGATGAAGGTAGAGGATCCGCAGGTAGTTAAATATTTTTTTCACTTGTCCGCCTCCTCGTACATGCTTGACATATTGCACTATGACCGTTTTTTTATCCGCACATAAATGTAAAGAATATGTTTTAAATTGTTGTGTCAGAAACTATATTTCTGTCATATTCACACAAGTGACCAGATGTATGGGTACCTATGGACAGAATGGACAAAAGTCCTAATTGAGTAAAAAATATGTTCACATTAGAATCCTGCTCTGCCGAAAAAGGAGATAGTTATTCAAACTCAGACTCATAAAACACCATCAAGAAAACGGAGAGACAGAGAGAGAGCTGAAAAACACTCAAAAGAGAATGACTCCCGCCAAACACCAACCGGTGATGATAGTAATACACAATGTAAGTTGGCTAATGTATTTTCTTTTGCAGTAATTTATTCCTCTGTACATTCCTGTCACAAACTCCACATTCAGCCCTTCTGTTGCTGGACCTGTATTAACTCTTTTCCCGCTGAATTGTTTGCTTGTATTTTTCATTCATTTGAAGCTGAAATTTCTAACGCAATTTCCAGCTTCAAATGATGATAATATTAATATTTATGAAAAATAGACATCTCTAATAATGAAGTATCGGTTCAACTAAACATCTACTAAAAAGTGTTTTCAAATTTAGTGAAATTTCTATTGATCTATGATCATAATGATATGTTTGAAACAATAATATATACTGGTGTAGCAGGACATTCACAAGGGTTATCACATCGTCGCCTCGGAGCTAAAGGATCCTATCTGACACTCGTTAGAGTGGCAGATAGGATCCTTTAGCTCCGAGGCGACGACATGTACATTATCAAGCATGGTTCAGTTCAAATAAAGTGTCACTGAAATTGATGCAGTAGTTCGTGGTAGTTGCTCAGTTTATCAAGTACCCAGCAGACACAAGATGTTGAATTAAGGTTGGTTTAGCATTGCTTCAGCGTCGTAGACGTTGGACTAACGTTAAAGCAAGTATGTGAAAATTCAAATAAATTAACATAGCATTGTAATTTTTGTCATTCTTGCCACCTTTGATTACAGTATCTTTGCTGAGTCAGGATGAGAGCACTCAGCACAGTCAGGCGTCCAGCTGCAGCATGGACCAGCCAAGCATGGTGAACGAGGACTCGGTCATCTCGTTCGGGGAGGGGCTTGACGAAAATGCTCAGCTTTCCACGCTGTCACAGAACGACACCACACAAAATGATGTCAAAATGCGTGAGTTGTTTAGCATTCTATCCTGCAATCATCATCTTAACCCTTTCAGCAGAGGGACCGTCTCTGTACTGTAGACGTTAGATTCAGACGTATAGAAACTGTCCCCTCAATGAAAGAATTGAAATATAACACATAACATAGATATCCAAATGAAGTGGAAAGAGCTAACTAAGACATCTATGATGATTTCAAATTGAACACAACCCTTTGATCTCCATAGTTTATACCCTTTGTATGGGTTGATGAATATAATTGTTACTCTAGAAATTGTGGTAATTAGTTATTACTAAGTAGTACTGAACACTGTGTTAGCCAGCGACCCGTGCACCCGTCTTTTGAACGGGTATAATGCCAAAATAACAGGCAAAAATTTCTGAATTACACTATCAAGAAGGAAATGCACAGGCAGTTATGCAAAAACTGGAAAAAAAGAAAGGCGGTTGTCTAATCCTAGCTAAGAAAGTGCTACTGAATTCTTAACCGTTGTCCTGCTAGGTCTAATTATGCAGTTTCAAGGACGTTTCATATAAAAAAAAGCCACTCACATATTTTATCATTTATGGCATGCCCAATTTTATCAATTCAAGTAATTCAATGTTTCAGGAATAAAATTATATTTTCAGCTTCAAATAATTGAAAAATATGTGAAATATACTATCATGGAGTCGCTGCACTGTTTTATTACAGGAGATTAATTGAAATAACATTGGAAAGGTCACACTTGATTTTTGTTGATACAGTGTACATGTACCGTAATTTTTTTTTAGGCATGCTGCATCGTAAATCAGATTATCAAAGGACTATGGCCTAATTTGAACAAAATGATGATTCTCTGAACTTATGCTGGTGTATTCTTTCCTCACTATACTAATCTTTCTGATTTTGTAGCTCTGACATTTAGCGGACAAGCACCGCATGAAAGAAAAGAATCTGGGAGTGATGAATCTAAAGGTGTGTGCCTGAAAGTGTTTTCAGCGTTTTTCAGTGTAGGGACTTTAGACAAGTCTGACGTCTAAAGTTGGTTCTTTAAACCCTCACGATGGATCAAAGCATCATTTCGCATCTGTGAAGAAAGATTTAATTTCCTAAAAAACTTGGCATTTTAAATTAAAAAATTTCATGGAACTGTTTACCCTTTAACCCTTTCACTACTGGCAGGAATATTCCCCATATGACTGGACCCTATTGTATGACGTCATATAATTCGGCCCACGTACTTTAGTGTACACCATTTGGGCCGGCGTGGCGACGGCCCACGTACTGAAAGGGTTAAGCCCTCACGATGGATTAAAGCATCATTTTGCATCTCTGATGAATGGGTTAATTTCCTACACCTAGAGGGTGTATCCTGCTCAAATTTGTAGTGCGTCTCATCTTCATCCACTACAAGTCAAGAATTGTGACAGCATTTGTAGTCGATGAAGATAACAATGGTAAAAGGGTTTTAATCCATCTCCTTTGCAACTAAGAAAAATTTATCTTGTATGTTTGTGATTGATTGTAATTGGAGTTTGATCCATTTATCTCTTGTAAAAAATATTTGTTTTCACTAGTCGAATGTATCTTGAACAAATGTATAGTTCTTTCTAATACATAGAATTAATAACATTTTTTTGTAATAGAAGGTTCAGTTTTTAGCCCGCCTTTTAATTTTAATTAAAAAAGGTGGGCTATTGCAATTGAAGTTCGGCGTCGTCGGCGTCGGCGTCGGCGTCTGCGTTAACATTTACTTGTGGGCGCGATAACTTGAAAAGTTTTTTATGTTTCCTTCCCAAATTTGTTTTGCATGTTACTAATGACCACTTCTCGGACAAGTTCAATAATGGTTGAAAAAAAATTCAAAATGGCCGACTTATTGCGATTTTTCACCTTTTACGTCAATAATTTGACCTTGTGGGCGCGATAACTTGAAAAGTTTTTCACGTATCCTTTTCAAATTTGTTATGCATGTTACTAATGACCAGTTCTCGGACAAGTTCAATAATGGCTGAAAAAAAAAAAAAAATGGCCGATTTATTGCGATTTTTCACATTTTACGTCAATAATTTGACCTTGTGGGCGCGAAAACTTGAAAAGTTTTTCACATATCCTTTTCAAATTTGTTATGCATGTTACTAATGACCAGTTCTCGGACAAGTTCAATAATGGCCGGAAAAAAAAAAAAAATGGCCGATTTATTGCGATTTTTCACATTTTACGTCAATAATTTGACCTTGTGGGCGCGATAAGTTGAAAAGTTTTTCACATATCCTCTTCAAATTGGTTATGCATGTTACTAATAAGTAGTTCTTGGACAAGTTCAATAATGGCCGAAAAAAAAAGGCCGATTTATTGCGATTTTTCACATTTTACGTCAATAATTTGACCTTGTGGGCGCGAAAACTTGAAAAGTTTTTCACATATTCTCTTCAAATTTGTTATGTATGTTACTTATAAGTAGTTCTTGGACAAGTTCAATAATGGCTTAAAAAAAAAAAATGGCCGAATTATTGCGATTTTTCTCATTTTACGTCAATAATTTGACCCTGTGGGCGCGATAACTTGAAAAGTTTTTCACATATTCTCTTCAAATTTGTTATGTATGTTACTTATAAGTAGTTCTTGGACAAGTTCAATAATGGCTGAAAAAAAAAAAAAAATGGCCGATTTATTGTGATTTTTCTCATTTTACGTCAATAATTTGACCTTGTGGGCGCGATAACTTGAAAAGTTTTTCTAGTATCCTCTTCAAATTTGTTATGCATGTTACTAATAAGTAGTTCTTGGACAAGTTCAATAATGGATGAAAAAGAATTTAAAATGGCCGATTAATGGTCATTTTTCGCATTTTACGTCAATAATTTGACCTTGTGGCTGCAATAATGACTTCAAGTTCAATAATGGCGGCGGGCTATTGTCGAGTGTGCTCTTGTTTATTGTTGCATCATGTTGCGCCATGTAAGAACATTCGCTTCCCATTACTACGGGTAGATTTAATCTAGATAAATATATTTGTAGTTAAGCATACCTGGTATATTTCCAAGATAAGTTATTGTAATTTGTTGTGGCCTTAGTCGCTTAAGCAGTTTGTCCCATGGGACATGATGAGGTGTGTCTGTAAGTGGCAGAAACCCCTTTCATATCCAAGGGATTTAATTATGGTATGTTATCCCCAAATCCTGCTGTAATTTGACTAAGATTATTTTTTCTGACCAGTATGCTTTAATTTTTAACAGATCCCGAGCCTCCTGTGCTAGAACCAGCGGTGGATCCTCCCACAAAAAAGCCAAAGCCAGAAGAGGAACAATCAGCCAGTTAATATCCTGTTACTTCACTCTAAGTCATGATTTTGTGTTGTCAATCATCAGTTCATAGTGTCATTTTTTTGGTTCCTGCTGGCTACGTTCCAGACAGCTTTTAAATCTAAATACATTGAATATAATACAGTTTAAACTACACACACTAATCATTACCTTAGGGAGAATCTCAACAGTTGTCGACAGTGTCTCTAATTATTCCAAGCTCATTAGGAAAATAAATATAAAATGTTTTTAGGATGATATGTTCTCTGATATCATACATGTATGGTAGTACGTTTGTGTGAAAAATATGCTTTGTCACATTACATATTTTTCATACAATTTATTAAATAAAAGATGGTATGATCCATCATAATTAAAACGTAATGAAACTAACCTTTCCAGCACAGGGACCGACAGAACGAATTTAAAACTCATAATGACCGTAGACCCATAACATAGGTATTCAAATGAAACGGAAAGAGCTAACTAAGACATTTATGATGATTCCAAATTGAAAAAAACCCTTTGGTCTCCATGGTTTATAAAACAATATACAGCGTTGTAAGAGTTAATGCTGGAGATTTTCATTCACCTTGAGGCGTATTGCAGCAAGAAATAGTTAACCCCTTCACTACCATACATGACGGAAATTTCCGTCGTCATTCGTCAAGTTACGTAACCATACATGACGGAAATTTCCATCGGATTTGCTATAGTTACACCAGGATCCTTGGATCCTGGTATGCACTCCGACCTGGAAGTGAAGTGGTTAACCCGACTGCTGCTCAATAGTTTGTTCTATTTTTTTATTCATTTAAAGCTGGAATTGCTGACACAATTTCCAGCTCCATCCCTTAACCCTTTAGCTGCCAAATTATTCAATTGGAATTTTCACCCACTTAAAGTTGTGTCTCGCTGACGCGATCCACAACTTCAAGTGAGTGAAAATTATTCAGATTTGACAAAATGGAGGTCAACTCTTTTCAAATCGTGCTGATTGATGTCACATTATTGCTTTAACATGCTTAAAAGGCAGTACTGAATGTGGTGTTTTTTAAGTGAAAAACCCAATATATTCGGCACCGGCGGTTAAAGGGTTAAAGTGCTGAGCTTTTTCATGTAAACCATGGAGACCAAAGTGTTTTATTCAATTTGAAATCATTATAAATGTCTCAGTTAGCCCTTTCTTATTCATCTGAATACCTATGTTATGGGTCTATAGCCAATGAAAATATTTTTTACTCTTACAGTGCGTGATCGACTTTAGTCGTCAGAATCTGACGTCTACAGACGGCAGACGACTAAAGTCGATCCCCACGCTGTAAGGGTTAATGTTTCGATTTATGGGAAATAGATGTCTGCAAATTTTTTCATATTTCTAATTAATTTGAGTGTCATATTATTTTATTGCAACTTGATTGTTATTGCGAACAAAGTGAGTGTTTAAACATCAAGATTTGCAAATGTTTCATTTCAAGTTAAACAAATATAAGTATTTTTCAACCACTTGAACCTGTGGGTCACGGTAGCGAGACACAACTTCAAGTGAGTGAAAATTTAAATTATTTAGTATAGCGCTTTAGGGGTAACGTGTCTGGTCAGCTGCTGAGTCGCTCTGTACTAGTATATGAATTCACGGGTAAATATGGAACTTGCTGTTACCTTAACTCCTGACATCATCTAAGAACCCACCACCTGCTAGGGTGCCTACTCGATGAATTGAATATATGCATTTCAACATTTGTTATTATTTATTCTGCTGTATAGTAATAGTATTTGTACATTCATTTGCTCATTTTAAATGATGCAGATTATCCTTCCTGTTTAGATTAAATTAGTGGACTGTGATTGTGGGTGGACATCAGTAATGTTATATCCCTGATCTCTTGATCACTTAATGTTGGGTCTCGTTACCTTCAAGTGCTGGAAAATTAATTGAATTTGTGAAATTTTGTCATCATATATCTGCTACACAGAATAGACCCTTTAGCCGCCAGTCCCGATTATAATTTTTTTTTTCATCAGCACATTAAGTACCACCTTTTAAACATGTTGAGGATAAAAGGTGACATCATTCAGCAAAATTAGAAAATATTTAACCTCAATTTTTTTCAAATCTGAATAATTTTCACTCCGAAGTTGTGGATCGCGTCAGCGAGACACAACTTCAAGATGGGGGGGAATTAAATAACTTGGCGGTTAAAAGGCTAAAGAATTTTTTTACTTTTATGAACTGGTTACACAAGATGAATAAATCCGCAGCAATAACACTATAGTGCTCCAGGGGTGCAGTGATACACCACTTGCATTCAAAAAGAAAAACAAAGCGGGAGTCTCTTAAGGACTCTTAATGACAAGGTATAGAATTTTAATTCCAGTATATTTAGTACCCACTATCCGTTCTATTTTGTGTTGTTCATTGTAAATATCAACATAATAAATATATATTATTAAAACAGTGTTTTTTCAATGATTTAGCATTTTTAAACTAGTGCTTCAGCACTAAGTTAATAATGTGGTTTCATCCTCATAAATATTTGTATACAAGTCAAGACTAGGGTGTTCCTGCACTAATTTACAGTATTGTATTTTTATTGTAAGCCTTTTTGTCTGTCTTGGCAACCTGCCAGCTAACTCATTACTGCAATCTTTGTGTGTAAACTTTGTCATGTCAAGAACAGGTGTTTTTTTAGGGCAGAATTTTCCTCTGCAGAGATGAGAGGTGGTTTTAATGTTCAGAACAAACATTATACCCCTTTTCATTATGCTTTTTTCTAATATCCAATTAATTCAGTTACCTTTTTGATTCAAATCAAATTAACTGTAATCAACTGTAACCTGTAGTCAATCATCAACGGTATGTACAATTTGTTTGCTAACCTTAAGGCAGTATCTTCTTCCTGGTAGAGTAAGCAGACACAGCCTTTTGGCTTCCACGTGTCGCCACATGTTTCCTCACTAGCTGTGATTATGTAATACACAGATCCCGAGTTGACTGTGATCTAAATCTATTTAATTTGTAGAATAGAATTACATATTTGTTTTTTCATCTAAACCTACCCAAAATGTATATATTACTTAATTCTTCGACCCCAAAATTGACGAAATGACGATCAATTTTGCAAGTCAGGTACCTCTGTCACCCACCGAGACGCTATGAATGCTTGTCCAAACCATAGATATAGTCTGAACAGCATTTCGTCTCTGTGGTCTGATATCCGCAAACACACACCTTGACCCAATGCTAGTCAAATGTTTGTCCACCTACTACGACGTTGTGACCTATGCCACAAGCCTTTCGATCACATATAAAAATGGCAATATTCAAAGCAAATAGACGATTAAACTTGGTGGATGTAAGCCTAAAATAATCATGCAATTATACAAACAATACGTCAGACCAGTCCTAGAATATGGAGCGATAGCTCTGCTATCGGCACCTAAAACAACACTAGAAAAGATACAACTAGTACAAAATAAGGCTATCAAGATAGCTTACCGCCTACCGTGGTGTACCAGCACACACAAAATACATCAGCTAGCGGAAATCGAACCCATAAAAAATCGATTCCAATCATTAGCGAATAAATTTATACACTCGTTAGAAGAACACTCAGAATTATTCAAACTTCAAAAGGATCTACATAATGCGATAAAGAAGAGGGACAAAACAAATTTTCTAGACGAATTACTAGAAAACTACCAAGAAACAATATGGAAATGAAAATGGTATGTAGCAAAAAACAACAAATTTTCTGCGAAAAAAACAACAATTTTAAATTTAATCTCACTCTGAGAAACTCAAGAACACTTTTCATGATCACACGCTGGGCATCGATATATTTTAAGTAGAATTTCACCTGGGATTATTCTTTGAAATTTAGGGCTAGATTTATTGTTTTAAGTTTAGGGGACCCTTCCCGTCGCCTGTGTTATTGGACCGGGTGGGACCCTAAGGAAATTGTCAGAGCTGCTTTGTCAACTGACTCTTTTTTTGAGGTCTGGGAGGTTATTGCTCCCAGTGTAATGCTGAATATGTGGCAATGTCCATGTCGTGATTGATAAGTGCTAAAACCCACCCACTCACTGACACAGCCAACCGGACAGCTGGTGCCGTGTCTGGGTGAATAAACGCAACTCATCGTCTGTCCGCAACGATCTTGCCCTCATTGTATGATATAATATCATTATCAGTCATACACTGAAGACATCAGGGAGTTTTATCCGAAGAATTTCATCAGACAGGATGCTAAAATTCCACGGTTTTACCCTGTCGTGTTGGCTCGGGGGCTAACGATTCTATCAAAGCTATTACCGGTAAGTCCAAATGACGCTGAAGCGAATACATTGACAGACTTAAGTATTTGACGACGCAATAACCGAGATTGTAAGGTAAAACCATGGAATCTCACTATTTTCAGAGCAATGAGACATTATAAGAAACTCGACAATTTTTAGCATTTATCAGAGGTATAGGCTGTAATAAAAGAAATACCCATTGAATGCTAACAGTTGACAAAATGATGAATTAACTACATTTTACAAGCTGGACCACGACAACAACGGACGACGCTATATGTGACAACAATATCTAAGTAAAAGTAGAGATATGAAATTCCCAAACATGTAATGGTTGGCTATATGGGGAATACTATTTATAGTAAGCCCCGATTGTCTTAAAACTACTCTCAGCGCCGTTCCATCAATCAAAGTTAGCCCAACGTTTATTTAATCTTTGGCATTCACATTGATCAACCACTGAACGCACGTCTGACTCTCTCTCTTGTAGCATCCACCCATTATTACAATGAAATAATTACTCATCGGGTATGAGATCCATTGCTGGTACAATGTTGGGCCAGCGTTGAAAAAACTAGTTGAACAACAATATTATTTTATGCAGAGATTTGGGCCCAGTGCAGACGCCCGATGTAAACTACCACTATATGACTTGATCTCAAGTTCGATTCATGAGTAATTGGAAGTCAAAACATAACATAGCACACTATCGAGTAGTTTAACAATGCCATCGGGTTCCATGAGTGTGTGGAACCCTAGCACCCGAAGGGTGCTGAGAGTGAGATAATGGCATTAGGATCTCTTGTTAGTGAGTCCTTTTTAGCCTACCAATTCCTTCTGTATACAAAATGTGTGGATGGAAAGGAGGACTGGAACCTGGAAAGTTGAGATTGAATTTAATGACCTTGGGATTCCAAGGGTCGCCTGAAGAAAGAGGTGTTGAAACAAGCCATTTACTATCCTCGTATCTCTGATATCCATCTCGAACTATGATTTCAGTCTCTGATTATGAAAAGCAGTTGACTGAGTCAGTTGGATGAGAGTTAAGAGTTTTGGGCATGGCCAGTTAAAAGGACATTTGCTAAGAGGATCGGAAATAAATAAAGATTTGGTCATAGCCGCACTCACTATAGCTCACCAACAACCCACACTGTATCACGACTTTGGCCTTTTACATGTTTATAGTTTGACTTGTCTAACATTCGGCAACGTCAATGGTAACCCTCGTCCCAGACCACGATAGGCCTACCTACCACAGACCTGCACATGCAGATCTGACAGTGGCGTATACATACGAGCATCCCCTCCGTTGTAGTACGTTATCCCCTCTGCAAAGTCTGCAAAGGCAGTAGGCTCTATGTGCTCACCTGTAAATGGAATATTGGAAATGTATGGCTTTTTACATTTTTTAAAGACGTCAGTGCTTTCAATTGACATTTTAGGCCGAGAAGCCTCAAGCGTTCATCCTTCGCCGAGAATTTGCATGTTTTTTTAATATGCAGTATGATTATGGTGCTTAACACCCCCCTCCTAGTCCCACAGGCATCTCAATATCATCATATATCCATCCTTTATGTGACGTTGAAAATCACTTTCCATCGAGATATTTGGATAATGTTCATTATTATTTACTTTGACGTTTGATCCTACTTAAATATAGTTAGTTAATTTCAATGATATTTTTCCATCTCTATGATATTTATTCACCTCGTGATTGGGATGTCTAGACAGCCAAGCTGATAACACTTGGATGTAGGCCTATAGGCCTACACTGATACACCACACAGCGACCACGGGACAATGACCCAATGCAGGTTCAATGCTGGACTGCCATCAACAACGCTGGTACAACATTGATCCAGCATAAACAATAACATAATTACCATATAACAACATACAGTGATGGATTTGTGCTTGCTGGGAAATAAATCGCCATTTCCTCGATTTTCTAGCTAGAGGATTATAATTATAATGCATCAATCTCGGATTGTTTTAGCTGAAAAGAACAAATATGTCATTTTTATTCCTTAGATATTTAGAAATAAAATAGATTTAATCCACAGTCAGTAGCTCAGTCATGGCACAGTGTAACATATTACATAATCACAGCGTGACACAGTGTGTATAGGCCTAACTACCACAGACCTGCACTTGCACATCAGTGGCGTATACACCTCAGAATGAACAACCCCCTCTGTTGTAGTACGTTATCCCCTCTGCAAAATCTGCAAAGGCAGTATGTGTCACTTGTAAAGTGAGCAGATACTGCATTTTTGGCTTTGCACGGCAGTTGTAAGAGAACTCCTATACAACATGTACAATGAGGCAACACGTTATCACATGGTCGCTGAAAGCCAATCAGCAGATGTTATCGTAAATAGGACCATTCCGAGACGTTGGCCCAGCATTAAAACAACACGGATCAATGTCACATGTTTACTGGTATACCGTGCATATATACTGAAATGTCCAGGGATGTGACGAGACAAATTATGTGTGTGTTGATTGGTCAGGGATGTCTATCTCGTCCTATGATCTGCTTAAGATGTAGCCTATCTCAGAATGTTCTTTACAACAATTGTAGCTATGCTGTCAGAGGCATTTCAACCAATGGCTAGATTTTCAAAAGCAAAATATATTATTGCAAAATATTGCATCGATATCTTGATAGATTTGGTCTCAAGAGCAAAACATCTGTTGGCTTTCCCCAGTTTCAAACTCTCATTCTGGTGGTTTCTTAAGATTATAATGGCCTAGTTTGATCCAAAGGTGGGCATTGTTCTCAGTAAAATCTACTGGCTATCTACAGGGTATAAATCAATAGCCCAACCCACAGCTCAAAATTTCGAGATCCCTAGCTGTAAAATTGATGACGGAAATCCTAATACAGATATTTAGGTTTATTCAGAAACAACGATTGGTGGGTCTACTGTAGGCTATGGAATGACAGAAAACTGAACCTATGCGTTTTGCCGTATTTGAGAAGATGTGAGTGATAGTCATTTGGGACACACATTATATGGACACAAAAAAAACAAGTGTCCAGAATTGGTTTTGTGAACCAAATTAAAACATTATTGGAATGAGTTCCAATAATGTAAAAATCATGTGAAAATGAGGTATTATTATATAAAAATATATATCGAATAGTTCAGGAATTACAAATTCAACATAGCGCTTGGTGGCCATTTCGAATTTTGTCAAAAAAGGGTGTTCCGCGCAGGGGATACTTTTGGACTTTTTACAGGTAGCAAAGGAGGACATTCTGGTAATTTATAGATTTAAAAGTTTATATGTATCACAAATACAAGTGACTCTAATAATAGACTTGCTCCCAATCAAACCTCAAATGGCGGCCATCTTGGATTTATTCTTTAACGAAACCCTAAAAATTACTAATAGCTTCAGAAATGAATTCAGAAATAAAAATCATGTGAAAATGAGGTACTACATAAAAATATATGCCAAATAGTTCAGGAATTACAACTTCAACATAGAGCTTGACGGCCTTTTTGAATTTTGTCAAAAAAGCATGTCCCCTCAGATAGACTAGAAGCAAAATTGGAAAGTCCCTTAATAAGAGAGCAGAGAGCGTTTTTTAGTACAAGCTGCCAACAAGGCCATTTTACCAAATTTGAATCTACTGAATCCGAATATCAATGTTGGCATACTCAAATTTGGATTTTAAGGCCCGAAAATCAACATTCAAAATGGCCGCCGTTTCGACGTTAAATGCGGCTGTCAACAACACATCCTCAGTGAAGATTACTTATTTTTAAACATTAAATATACTCTTTATAAACGGAAACATCATATATCATATATGTAAAGCCCATTGAATCAATTTATTAAGAAAAGGCACAAAATTAACATTCAAAATAGCCGCCATTTTGACGCTATTTCGATGCTAAATGCAGTTATCAACAAAACAAAAATTTGACAGCTCAGTGAGCAATGATGTGAGATATGGTCAATTTTCCGGAGCCTGAAGAAAAACGAGCTAATTTTACGTCTAACAAAAAAAACACATATAATATGTTTACATAACTCATTATGTTTATTCCAAATGGGTTTAGTTTATATAAACACTAGTTCTAGAACATGCTTGAATTAAAACTAAACATTTATACCAAACAAAAATCGGCTGAGAGAAAAGTATTTTGACTATTTACTGAAAAAAGTATTAAAAATAGGTACCATTAAAGGTTCAAATACCAACCCAAAGCTCTATTTTGCATTTGTCAATGACCAGACACAACGTATTTTACATCCATGTCAAGGCCGGTGCTTTCTGTTGATATCAAATATATTGACAAAGCTCAACATTTGACTACTCATTGGGCAAAAATGTGCGATACAGTCAATTTTCCCCGAGCCTGAAGAAAAGTTCGCCAATTTTTACGTCTAACCAAAAAAGTGTGTAATATATGTTCACATAACTTATTATTTTGATTCTAAATGGGTTTATTTTGGGTCAACAATAGTTCCAGAACATGTTTGAATCAAAATTAAACATTTATACCATACAAAAATCAGTATTTTGACTATTTTGACTACTTGCTGAAAAAGTCTAAAAAAAATTGGGTAAAATTGAGGGTTAAAATACCAACTTAAAGCTCTTTTGTGCATTTGTCAAAGATCAGACAGAAAATATGTTACATCCACGTGAAAGCCTGTGCCAGTAGCTTTCTATTGATATTATATATATTGATATAGCTCAAAATGTGGGGGCAAAGATGTGAGATACTGTCAATTTTCCCTAGCCTGAAGAAAAGCGAGCAATTTTTTACATCTAACCGAAAAAATGTGTAATATGTCCACATAACTCATTATTATTATTCCAAATGGGTTTATTTTAAGTCAGCAATAGTTTTAGAGCATGTTTGAAACAAAATAAACATATATACGATACAAAAATCAGCTGAGAGAAAAGTATTTCGACTATTTACTGAAAAAGTATGAAAAATAGGTAAAATTAGGGGTTAAAATACCAACTTAAAGCTCTCTTGTGCATTTTTCAAAGATCGGACATACAATATGTTACATCCACGTGAAAGTCTCTGCCAGTATCTTTCTGTTGATATTAAATATATTGATATAGCTCAAAATTTCACTACTCAGTGGGCGGAAATGTTCAATATGCTAGATTTTTCCAAATCGGAAAAAAATCGCGCATAGGTCACAATATTAACCATATTTCAGTAAAGCAGCGGCATTTACCTGATCAACAGGTTGATTCTGGCCCCTGAATAGTCCAGCTATGTGAAAATGGTAGTGGCCTAAATTCCCATTCCGGGTGACACCTCACCCCCAGCCACGTCTGGTGTACCATGCTCATCTACTCGTAACGACACACCTGTACTTAGTGGTAGGCTACAATCCCAGTTGGATCGGCGTCGCAGGTGGTGTTCCCGCAGTAAACCAACATTAGTTGATTAGTGACTGCTCATGATTATACACAATTACGTTCTTTGATTGTCCCAAATGTGGTTGTCCTTAAAATGACTTCGATCATTTTAGCCGAGAAACCAAGTCGAGTCACAGATAATACAATACAGTCTCCCACTAAAAGAAGTAGGCCTACCGATTTTGACAAAATGAATAAGTCAAATTCTGAATTTTGTGACAAATTTTAGTTTTTCATTTAAACTAGCTTCAATGCACTAACTTACAAAACCGCAGTTTGCTTAGTACATTGGCATTCAATTTGAGTCAAATAATTATTTGGAAACTTTTTATATCTCATGTTAAAGAGTTGCAACTGTTTCCAGTGTGTACACTATTAGTCCCAGAGCTAGGGGGGTTTTATTTGTGTTGAAAGGTCCATACGATCAAAGAGTTCCACCTATAGTGAAATTTTCTCAGGAATCCGAATCTGCGCGTCTTACAAAAATCATCCTGTCCAAAAGTACTGTAAAAACCCTTTAAACACTAGTACCGTCAAAATCGCAAACCGTAATTTGAAATATTGCGTATGAAGTGATTGTTTGCTAAAATTGTGGTAATTTTCTATTTAATTTTTTTTTAAATTATTTATTATCCTCACATATGACACAGGCTTTCACATGGATGTAAAATATTTTGTGTCTGATCAGTGACAAATACACAATATAGCTGTAAGTTGGTATTTTAACACGTAATTTTACTCATTTTTCATACTTTTTCACTAAATAGACAAAATACTTTTCTCTCAGCCGATTTTTGTATAGTATAAATGTTTAGTTTTGATTCAAACATGTTCTAGTACTATTGTTGACTTAAAATTAACCCATTTGGAATAAAAATAATGAGTTATGTGAACATATTACTCGCTTTTTTCGTTAGACGGAAAATTAGCTCGCTTTTCTTCAGGCTCAGGAAAATTGACCATATCTCACATTTTTGCCCACTGAGTAGTCAAATTTTAAGCTATATCAATATATTTGATATCAATAGAAAACTACTGGCACAGGCCGTCACATGGATGTAAAATATTTTGTATCTGATCATTGACAAATGCACAAGAAAGCTTTAAGTTGGTATTTTAACCCTTAATTTGACCTTTTTCATACTTTTTCAGTAAATAGTCAAAATACTTTTTTCTCAACTAATTTCTGTGTATAATAAATATTTAGTTTTGATTCAAACATGTTCTAGAACTATTGTTGACTTAAAATAAACCCATTTGGAATAAAAATAGTGATTTATGTAAACATATTACATGCTTTTTTGTTTACACGTAAAATTTGCGCGCTTTTCTATGGGCTCAGGAAAATTGTATGTATCGCACAGTTTTGCCCAATGAGTAGTCAAATTTTGTGCTATATCAATATATTTGATATCAATGGAAAGCTACTGGCACAGGCCACGGATGAAAAATATGTTGTGACTAATCTTTGACAAATGCACAAGAGAGCTTGAAGTTGGTAATTTAACACTTAACCCGTTTGTGACGAGCCCCGGAGATCTCCGTGATTTATGGAGACCATTCAGATACGAGCCCCGGAGATCTCCGGGTCTGATTGCATGAGATAACTATGACGTCATAAAATAATCTCGTTTCAGAAACAGCGCAGTAGCATAATAATCTCGTGTTCAACGGGTTAATTTTACCTATTTTTAGCTCCCGCCGTCACCGTAGGTGAGACGGAGGGAGCTATGGATTCTACCTCCGTTTTTTTTGGCCTCTTCTTTTGCCTATAACTTTGTAAGAAAATAAGCTAGGATAACAATTTTTGGTATGTGGGTTACTTCCAGGTGGCTAATGGACAGGTTAAAATATTTTTAATCTGAATTCAATACGCAAGGTTGCAGAGGAGAAAATGATGATGTTGCGGCGTTGGGCCGTTGGGCCGTTGGGCCGTTGGGCCGTCCGTAAACAATTCGTTTCCGGAGCATATCTCTGAAAGTACTTGTCCGATTGTCTTCAAATTTTACACACAACACCCCTAGGGGGTCTAGTTGTGCCTTTTGGGGTATTTGAACTTTGACCTACTTCTGGTTCAGAACTATGACCTATTTAGACGTTTTGACGCGCACTTCGTTTCCGGAGCAGATCTCGAAAAGTACTGGGCCGATGCCAGTCATATTGCACATACATGTTCTCTAAGGTCCCTAGTTGTGCCTTTTCAGGTTTTTGGACCTTGACCTTGAAGTTGACCCAGCACTTTGACCTAATTTATAACATCGGTAAATCCGACTGAAAGATTTTGCGGAATATCATGAAAACCGCTCAAGATAGCTACACCATTACTATAAAACAAATTGTGAGGTTTCAGGAGAGGATGCATCTTGAAAAATTTCAAGTCGATAAAATTAAAAATGGCCGCCTATCGGCTATTATTCACCTCGACAGGCCTGATATTGCGGAATATCATGAAAACCGCTCAAGATAGCTACACCATTAATATCAAATAAATTGTAAGGTTTCAGGAGAGGATGCATCTTGAAAAATTTGCAGTTGATAAAATTCAAAATGGCCGCCTATCAGCCATTATTCACCTCGACAGGCCTGATATTGTGGAATATCATGAAAACCGCTCAAGATATCTACACCATTACTATAAAACAAATTGTAAGGCTTCAGGAGAGGATGCATTTTGAAAAAAATCAACTCGTCCAAGTTCAAAATGGCCGCCAATCGGCCATTATTCACTTTCACATGGCCGTTATTTGGTCAACCGTGCTAGATGGCTAGACCATTACTGTAAAACAAAATGTGAGATTTCAGATGAGGATGCATCTTGAAAAAATTTGACTTGATCAAATTTAAAATGGCCGCCTTTTCGGCCAATATTCATTTTCACCTGGCTGATATTTGGTAAACCGTGCTAGATGGCTAGACCATTACCTGATTACTATAAAACAAAGTGGGAGTTTTCAGGGGAGGATGCACCCTGAAAATTTTTAACTTACGAATTCAAAATGGACGACAATCAGCATTATTTACCTCGATAGGCCTGATATCAGGTAAACCGTACCAGATAGCTAGACCATTACTATAAAACAAAATGTGACGTTTCGAGAGAGGATGCCTTTTAAAAACTTTCGACTCAATCGAATTCAAAATGGCCGCCTATCGGCCACTATTTACTTTCACATTGCTGATATTTGGTAAACCGTGTTAGATAGCTGGACCATTACTATAAAACAAAATGTGAGATTACAAGAGAGGATGCATCTTGAAAAAAATTGACTCGATCAAATTCAAAATGGCCGCCTATCGGCCATTATTCACTTTCACATAGCCGGTTTTTGGTAACCGTACTAGATGGCTAGACCAATACTATAAAACAAAATGTGAGATTTCAGGAGAGGATGCATCTTGAAAAATTTTGACTTGATCAAATTCAAAATGGCCTCCTTTAGGCCATTATTCACTTTCACATGGCCGATATTTGGTAAACCGTGCTAGATAGCTAGACGATTACTATAGAATGAAATGTGAGATTTCAGCTGAGGATGCATCTTGAAAAATTCTGACTCGATAAAATTCAAAATGGCTCCCTATCGGCCATTATTTACTTTCACATGCCCAATATTTTGCAAACTGTGTTAGATGTTAGTCCATTACTATAAAACAAAATTTGAAGTTTCGGGGGAGAATGCACCCTAAGTTTTTAACTAATTTATATCGAATTCAAAATGACCGTAAATCAGCTATTAGTTAACTCGATTGGCCTGATATCGGGTAAACCGTGCCAGATAGGTAGACCATTACTGGGATACTGATTAGGATCATTAATTTCTATGGAGGTTTGCAATCTCTGACAGACTGTCTAGTTCTTATCTTACTCTTAGACTGAGCTTCTTAGACCTAGTTGTCTTGCGTCTTGACTTTTGACCTAGCCTAGGACTACATTAAAAACCCTACACAAAATTGCTTAAATCAAATTCTAATTCGTCGCGGGGGCTCCTGGACTTATGTAATCTTGTTCATACTTTTTCGGTACATAGTCAAAATACTTTTCTGGTTTTTGTGTATAATAAAGGTTTAGTTTTGATACAAACATGTTCTAGAATTAGTGTTGACTTAAAATAAACCCATTTGAAATAAAAAATGATGAGCTATTTGAACATATCAAACACTTTTTTGGGTTGGATGTAAAATTTGGGCACTTCCCCCCCCCCCCCCCGGGGAAATTGACAGTGTTTCACATTTTTTCCCAATGAGTACTGGTTACCCAAATTTAAAAAAATGTACAAACATTTGTAATATCAGGTAAAAGTAACTATCAAGGGCTTTAACGTGGATACATAATATTTTATTCACGTTAAATACGAAATGTACGACAATTAAGCGCTAACTTTGTATTTTATCCCTCCATTTGAACAACTTCTCGCTCATGTTAACTTTATATGGTATAAATGTTTGTTATTACTTTTACATTCTCTGGAGCCACTTTTCAAAAGTTATCTTGACGACTGAAGAAGTGATCACAGCCATTAAAAAAGTTATTTTAGCCACTGACGAAGTGATCATATCAGCTTTAAACGTTATCTCAGCCACTACAAGAGTGATCTTGGCCACTGCAGAAGTGATAACAACCACCTTTAAAGTTACCTCAACCTCTACAGAAGCTATCTTGGCCACTGAAGAAGTAAATACAGCGACTTTAACAGTTTTTTCATCCACTACAAATGTGATCTTGGCCACTGATGAAGTGATCATAGCAACTTAAAAAGTTATCTCGCCAATGCAAAAGTTATCTTGGCGAGTGAAGATGTGATCACAGCCACGTTAGAAGTTATCTCAGCCACTACAAAGGTGATCTTGGCCACTAACAAACTGGTGTCAGCCAATTTAAAGGTTATCTACGCCACTACAAAGTGATCTGGGCCACTGAAGAAGTGATAACAGCCACTTTTAAAAATATCTAAACGACTACAAAAGTGATCTTGGCCACGGAAGAAGTGGTTACAATAGCTTTGAAAGTTATCTCTGCCACTACACTATAAAAATGATTTTGGCCACTGACTTTAAAAGTGATCTCAGCCACTACAAAAGTGATCTTGGACACTGAAGAAGTGATCTCAGTCACAGTAAAAGTGATCTCAGCCACTACAAAAGTGATCTTGACCACTAACAATCTTATGTCAGCCCGTAAAAGTGACCTTGGCCACAAAAAACTGATCTTAGTCACTGAAGAAGTGATCACAGCGACTCTAAAAGTTATCACAGCTACTAGAAAAGTGATCTTGGCCACTGAATAAGTAATCATAGCCACTTTAAACGTTATCTCAGCCACTACAAAAGTGATCTTGGCTACTGAAGAAGTGATCACAGCCACTTTAAAGGTTATCTCAGCCATTGCAAAGGTGATCTTGGTCAGTAACAAACTGTTGTCAGCCACTTACAAAATTATCTAAGCCACTACAAAGTGATGTTGACCACTGAAGAAATGATCACAGCCACTTAAAAAGTTATCTCAACCACTACAAAGTTGCTGTGATCACTTCTTTAGTGGACAAGATCAGTTTGTTTGTGACCAAGATCAGCTAGTGGCCAAGATCATCTTTGTAGTTGCTGAGATAACTTCTAAAGTGGCTGTGATCACTTCTTCACTCGCCAAGATAACTGTTGCATTGGCGAGATGACTTTTTGCTGTTGCTGTGATCATTTCATCAGTGACCAAGATCACTTTTGTAGGGGCTGAGATAACTTTAAAGTCGCTGTGTTCACTTCTTCAGTGGCCAAGATAATTTTTGTAGTGGTTGAGTTAACTTTTAAATTGTTTTAATCACTTCTTCAGTCATCAAGATAACTTTTGAAAAATGGCTCCAGAGAATGTAAAAGTAATAACAAACATTTATACCATATAAAGTTAACATGAGCGAGAAGGCTTGCTGGTATTCACTAAGAAAACGTTGGAAATTGTTCAAATGGAGGGCTAAAATACAAAGTTAGCGCTAAATTGTTGTACATTTCGTATTTAACAGAAATAAAATAATATGTATCCACGTTAAAGCCCTTGACAAGTACTTTTAACTGATATCAAAGTTGTCGGTACATTTTTTTTTGTGTACCGGGTACTCATTGCACAAAAATGTGAAACACTGTCAATTTCCCCGGGCTGGAAGAAAAGTGCCCAAATTTTATATCCAACCCAAAAAGTGTGTAATATGTTCAAATAGCTCATTACTTTTTATATTCCAAATGTGTTTATTTTAAGTCAACAAGAATTCTAGAACATGTTTGAATCAAAACTAAATATTTATTATACACAGAAATCAGTTGAGAGAAAAGTATATTGACTATGTACTGAAAAAGTATGAAAAATAGGTAAAATTAAGGGTAAAGTACCAACTTCAAGCTCTCTTGTGCATTTGTCAAAGATTAGACACAAAATATTATACATCCGTGGCCTGTGCCAGTAGCTTTCTATTGATATCAAACATATTGATATAGCTCAAAATTTGACTACTCATTGGGCAAAACTGTGAGATACATACAATTTTCCTGAGCCCAAAGAAAAGCGCGCAAATTTTACGTCTGACCAAAAAAGTATAAAATATGTTCACATAACTCACTATTTTCATTCCAAATGGGTTTATTTCAAGTCAACAATAGTTCTAGAACATGTTTGAATAAAAACTAAATATTTATTATACACAAAAGCTGAGAAAAAAGTATTTTGACTATTTACTGAAAAAGTATGAAAAAAGGTCAAATTAAGGGTTAAAATACCAACTTAAAGCTTTTTTGTGCATTTGTCATAAATCAGACACAATTTATTTTACATACATAAGAAGGCATGTGCCAGTAGCTTTCCATTGATATCAAACATATTGATATAGCTCGAAATTTGACTACTCAGTGGGTAAAAATGTGAAAGGTCAATTTTCCCGAGCCTGAAGAAAAGCGAGCTAATTTTACGTCTAACGAAAAAAGCGAGTAATATGTTCACATAACTCATTATTTTTATTCCAAATGGGTTAATTTTAAGTCAACAATAGTTCCAGAACATGTTTGAATCAAAACTAAACATTTATACTATACAAAAATCGGCTGAGAGAAAAGTATTTTGTCTATTTAGTGAAAAAGTATGAAAAATGAGTAAAATTACGTGTTAAAATACCAACTTAAAGCTATATTGTGTATTAGTCATTGATGAGACACAAAATATTTCTACATCCATGTGAAGGCCTGTGTCATATGTGAGGATAATAAATAATTAAAAAAATATTTAAATAGAAAATTACCACAATTTTAGCAGACAATCACTTCATACGCAATATTTCAAATTGCGGCTTGCGATTTTGACGGTACTAGTGTTTAAAAGGTTTTTACGGTACTTTTGGACAGGATGATTTTTGTAAGACGCGCAGATTCGGATTCCTGAGAAAATTTCACAATAGGGGGAACTCTTGGATCGTATGGACCTTTCAACACAAATAAAACCCCCCTAGCTCTGGGACTATATACAGTTCCGACTTCGGTTACAAAAATATTCCAAGTCAACTATTAGCGAAATAGATCTGGTTGAGTTTTCTTGATATTTAAGGACAGTTTGTTAACTGATAACCAGGATACATTTTTTTTCAGCTTCCTGTTCATACTAACCATCAAAACACCAATGTCTTTCCTATTAACAAAAATATTTTTATCGTCAGCAAATAGTATTGGAAATAGAATTGTAGAAACATTAGCCAAATTATTCCATAAATTAAAAACAGCAGTGGTTCTAAATTGGATTCCTGTGGTAGGCCTACTCCACATATTTTGAAATTACAAGATGAAGTATTATTATAAACCACATAATAAATTATGGTTTCAATTTAGCAAATAGCTCCTCATCCAATCGTTATCCAGTGCAGTGCCTTGTATGCCAATATTAAATTCCATTTTTGCCCCAGTGCATTAATAAAATATGGTTGTAAACCGTTAAACCTTGGGGAGGGGTTCGGTCCCACATCTGAGACAAAACAGCAGCACGTAGAGGAAGTTATCCCAAGGAGGCTCTGGTTTAAAAGGAGGTGAAGGTCAGAAACCTATTCCTGGTGACTTTGACCAATTGAAGCATCTTATAATGTTGTTTCCCAAGTGCACCATTAGGTAGTGATGTGTCAATTGATACATCTTACTAAATCTGGTATAATGAATAGAAATGGAATATAATAAAGTTAACCAGCCATATCGTCGCTAAAGGATCCTATCTGCCACTCTAACGAGTGTCAGATAGGATCCTTTAGCTCCGAGGTGTATATAAACACTCGCCGGAACATGCAGCCATTATTATTATAAACGGCTGGTCCTCCATCTGGTCAGTGGAGGATGGCCTAACATGTGAATTGAGGAAATAATTTAAATTTTCCATTCCAAATAGATATTGTAACACAGGATCTCTGGTAAATGTTCTTTTTTCTTTTCGAGCTCTGAATGTGGATGTTTCAAACGCTGAAGTTTGATTCATCATTTAACAAGACAGTGAGTGATTAATTGACGAGAAGAGAATTAGGACAAAGAAACAAACACAATAATTTGTAGGTATTTATAATATATTTATGTAGCATTAGCATATATACAATTGCACGTATAAGTTTTTATAAGGATACTTTTTCCAAATGCCAGTCTTGTTAAATGCATGTCTGGTCTCTTTTCATTCACACAAATTAGATAGCCATTCAAACATAACAGACATACCATTTAATACACACTTGCGCTTGCACTAAACATACTTTTCTAATTAAAAATCTAGCCAAGTTTTCAAACTCCACCCTCCTAATCAGCAGTTTAGAAAATACACAAGGATTTGAGAATAATTTTCTTGATTTTTAAAACTGATCACTTAATTTATTTTTATTACATGAAATTTTTGTTATTTTTTAATTTAAAAGTTTACTTTTAGCAGTCAATTACATGCAGCACCTCAGGTAAGCCGTTTTTAAAGCCGCAACGTACAAACACAATCTACAAACATAACACTTATTTCCTCAAATTGTTGCGTGTACACACTAATGGGGGTTCTTATTAGCACATAAAAATTAGCATATACACCAGAGACAAAAATATCTACAATGCATGTATTTGACACTTCATATTATTTGGTAAATATTTTGTAATGCATCTTCAAAAGGGAAGGAGTAATATTATTAAAATATAATCAGCCAATCATTTATTTACTTTTCAGGACGGTGTAATACTGATTGTCAATATGTTGTTTGAAACATTGGCTGTTTTGTTTATATCAAGTTTTAAAAATTAACAGCTCTGTATTACCCTACGTCAATGTATTAAAAAATGAAGTAAGCAGCAGACATGGCAACTAAATAACATTACATGTTCCCATTAACCTTATGACACGGAAATATTTTTTGTATAAGCCATGGAGAGCAAAGGGTTCATTCAAAGCAAAATCATGATAAATGTCTTAGCTGGCCCTTTCCACTTCATTTGAATATTTATATTATTGGTCTACGGCCATTATACATTTTTCTTTCAGTGCGGGGATTGTCTTCAACCCTCAGAATCTGACATCTATAGATGTCAGGTTCTGATGTCTGAAGATAGTCCTTGCTGTGAAAGGGTTAAGCAACATACATTTGGTATAAGTATTTATGACAAAACACAAGGGCAGTCCTCACAACCTTAATCTGCTTATTTATGCTAACTATATTTTAGTAAACTATTTCATATGTACATGGCAAGTGAATAATACTGTAAAAAATATATTCAGTTTCCCCAGAATCATTTCGAATTGCAGGGCGGGGCTATAGTTGTAGGTAAAAAAGTTGTATGTTTGTATAAATAGACTAGATAGGAAAATAACTCAATTTTTTATGATGCATCTTCCACTACATTTTTTTTATGTACAAAAATGTCAAATTCTACATTAATCTTAAATAATATAATCTTCAGGTATCTGAAATGAGAATAAATATATTATCACACAGAGTATACCCTCTTAACTCTTTTTTTTTAAATACAATATCTATCAAATAATTCACAATGCAACACAATAATCATATCAAAGCCTCACACTGAGTTTTCAATATCTATAGCTGTAATATCTTATGGTTTAACTCCTCATTCTTGAAGAATTGAATGTTATTTGTAAGATGAGTAGATCGATTCAGTATTGACCAATGAGGTGTGAAAGATGAACATCCTTTTAAATAGTGTCTTTTTGAAACCCAAAGCTAATATGATAAGGGATAAATTAAAGTAACATCTCAATAAGCTTGGATGGCATACCTAAATAAACATGCAATTGTCATACTAATGTATAGCACTATGAGTGTAATATATCTGTAAAAAAAGAAAACTATACATCTAGTATAAAACAACAACCTTCTCTAGTTCAAAACTTACTTCTTTCCAATAGAAATGTCACGGAGAGATTCATAATGTTTTATCAGTGATAACTTGGCTTGGTACTGAGTATTCGCCCAATTTCCATATCACAAATCGATGGTCTAAAACAATAGTGGGTCAAGTCGACTTGACAGCTAAATTGTGTTTATCTTTTTGCTTAGAAATATAGTCTGCTAAATCCAATTATCAGCATGTAGACTTGGACTTATACTGATCAAAAACACAGCAATTTGACAGTAGATCAAGTGAAGTTATCAGAGTATTTTTTTACCTCCCAAAACGATTTACAGAAGCAAAATTAGGATCAACAAAACACCAACTTGACTTAGCTCATTGTTACTCCAGGAAAACAGAATATGCAGAGATTGTTCCTAGATCAACAATGAACTAAGTCCAGGCATTTCCCCTGTGTTGTCTCCACAAGTCTCAGAATAAGAATGCGCTAAGTGCACTTGCACCGTTTTTGTCCCACAAACAGAGCCCATTTAAGCATATAACACCAGAATAACAATGTGTCAAGTCGAATTGGTCCTGTGTTGGACAGATATTATGCTGATATGTGCTTCTTTTTATGAGAATAACAATGTGCTAAGTCGACTTGATCTGTTGTTTTAATCTGAATTTAGCATAAATTCAAACTTTATACATATTATAGGTGACTTAGCTGGTTATTATTCTAAAGGCCAAAAATGTCACTTAGCACACTATTGTTTTAACCCATTGAAATATAACTTCCGGTGAAGATAGGTCAATGTGTCAAAAGTCTGCCTGTAACCATCAAGGGTCGTCTCTGCTAATCACGATAGCAATTCAGCATAGCCCCACCTGTTATTCAGTTGTTATGACATTTAACCCGCAACTCTTACAATGTTGAAATATTTTTGTATGAGCCAAGGAAACTAAAGGCTTTTTTCGATTTGGAATCATCATGAATGTCTTAGTAAGCTCTTTCAACTTCATTTGAATACCATGTTATGGGTCTACGGCAATCATAAATGTTTTAATTCCTTCAGTGGGGACAGTCTTTATACGTCAGAATTTGACATCTACAGATGTGAGATTCTGACATTTAAAGACAGTAACGGAGATGAAAGGGTTGAAGCTCTAAATTACCTTATTAAAACGTTCACCCCCTTGAAGTTGTGTCTCGCTACCGTGACCCAGAACTTAAGTGAGTAAAAATTACTTACACCGTACATTTGTACAATTTGAATCGAAACATATGCCAATCTAAGAATTTAAATGCTCATTTTCTCCTCCAAATTTTATTGTTTGTGCGTTAACCTTTATCCTGCTGATCACGACTATTGTAGTTTTCATCTGTTTTATTAGTCGACCAAATCACTGTTATTGGGAATGAACTGCTTGTTTAAACATCAATATTTGCAAAGGATTGGTCTCAAATTAAACAAATATGAGTAATTTTCTACCACTCGAGGTTGTGGATCGCGGTAGCGAAACACAACCTCAAGTGGTTGGAAATTTAACTAAATTAACTTAACAGGATAAGGGTTAAATAAAAAGGCCAAAAACAACTTCAAGGGTTAACACAGGGTCCTACATTACACCAACGGTACATTTTCATGATCACGTAATTTAAGCAGAGAATTGACAATATGCAGTAAAAAAGTGCAACTGTCCTATTACTGTGCGCTATCACAATTATTTAGAATTAACAATACAGCAGTTTATATTCAAAATAATTTGACAACCATTTTTTTCTAAAAACATGAATGCAATGATAATAATTGTTTCTCACCAAAGTAGAAACAATTATTTCACAAATATTTTAGGTGTAGATGTAAAGATTTAGGTGTGGAAAAAAGTACATGTGAACAAATATTCAGAAACAATCCATAGATTTCTAATTGGATTTAAAATATCTGAATAGAGAATTATATGATTGCGAATCTGCAGCACACAAAATAAATACACTAGGTTGTGCCCTAGCAAACAAGATATCGAGCCAATATTGTTTTAGTGTAGGGTCATTGTATCATGCAGTGCTGGCCCTACATTAAAACAACATTGGGTCAGAGCCTCACAGTTCTTGGGGTGGAGTAGGCCTAATACTATTTAACCATGTACCTAAACATTGTAAAACTACAAGTTCAGACATGATTTTGTGTTTGAATATGTATTGTGTAGATCTGTAAGGTGTAACAACTACACTGTCAGCATGAAAAAAAGTAATAATTTAACCCTCAAAGCGCTGAATTAATTTGTAAAAAACCAAAGGTGTTTTTTTCAAATTGAAATCATCATAAATGTCTTATTCAGATCTTCCCGATTCATTTGAATACCTATGTTATGGGTCTCCGGCCATTGGAAATATTTAGTCTTACAGTGCGGGATAGACTTTAGTCGTCAGAATCTGACGTCTGTAGAGTCTATCCCTGTGCTGTGAGGGTTATTCCAGTGTTGCCATCTTCCCTCATCAAGCCTCTTCAACCCTTATGCTGCTGACTTGTCTGCGAGTATTTTTCATTCATTTGAAGCTGGAATTGTCAATGCAAATAATTTTTTTTTTATAAAAAAATAGCCAACAAAAACTATTTGATCAAATTAAGTTATATTCCTATTAATCTAAGACATGATAGAAACAGTATATATACGATTCCAGCAGCACAAGGGATATATTACTGACTTTTTGTTCATGATGGTTGCAGGTGAGTACAATATTTTATATCATAAATGCAAGTTTGATGTCACAAGAGAAATACATAAAGCCAGGAAATCTGGTGCTTGTTACACAAAAACTGGCTTTTTTCTTCTGGCTCCAGGTGTGCTACGTCCTCCTGGTGTTGTTCTAATCCCGCTCCTGAAAACAAATTACCATGAAATTAGACGACTGGTTTATACAAGCATTCTAAATCTTTCCCACATGATAGTACATTATTTTCCCTTGTGCAAAAATAGTATTAGTAATTGCATAGATACCAGTGGGATCTGGGAGAAAAATCCTGCAAAGCAACGACAAATCAGGAAAAGCTGTGACAAGGCCAGTACTGAGTTCTCTCAAACAATAAAGGAATTATAGGAAAATATTATTTTTAGAAAAATGAGAATCATATTTTTTAATTGAAAGTTGCATAGCTATGGTGACAAAATTTGTTTTTAAAACTAGCACAGCATCTTAGTGAACTGTTGCATCTTAAAATACCATCTTGTCTAAACACCAAAATTATAATTTTTAATCCACTTAAAGCAGCCCCTTGGGATGACATCAATTTTCGTTTTTAGTTCCGTACTGAAGTAGTGTATCCCACGGATCATGTTTTAATTTTTTTCAGAATTTTCATATTTTTACAAATATTTTTAATCAACATTTCTATGAAACCAGAAGTAACCCAGACAAACTATTTGTATACCTGAAGGACGATTGAATGTTTTCACAGCATTAGGCCACATGCTGATGGCATCAGCCCAGTGTTGGGTAGACAATCAATGCTGCAGGTGTGTCCTCTCGTGTCCTGACTATGAGACACCAATTAGCGGCGACTGGTTTGATCTTACCGTCTGATACGTGGGAATATGTGATCTAAAGGGCTGAATATTGCTGACTTGTTTTGTTTACATGGCAATATACGACCTGGGAATACAACTATTTCACTTTTTTTCAGTGCTTTCAAATTGTTTTTTTTACTTTTTCGTATTTTTAGTTAAGATCAGTAGGCTATATAGCTTCATATAAATTAAATTTTCAAAATTGACAACATTGAAAATGTCTCATCCCAAGGGGTCCCTTTAAACTTACAAATCACAACCTAAAGTCGGTAAAAATTACTTAAATTTATAATACATTTGTACAATATGAATCAAAACATAGACTAATTTAACAATTTTAACCTTTGTCCTGCGACGCCCGTATATATAGGGATTTAAGCAGATTTAAACCAGATAATCCGTCACTGAAATGGATAATATAGTTTTTGATAGATGCTCAGTTGGCGAGATAATTTAATTTAGAAGATGTATATTTAAAAAAAAATAGCAATATTTTTCGTGATTTGGAGCTGGAAATTGCGTTAGCAATTCCAGCTTCAAATGACAAAAAATCAAACGGAAATAACTCGGCAGGACAAGGGTTGGGCCTAAAAAAAAATATTGTTTGTTTCCGATTTCCGACCGACCCTATCAAAACATGTGCGACCCAAATTTATTTTATGGATTTCCATTTTTTTTTAGGAAAGCAATGAGTTCAGGGATGAGTTACCGACTGTAGTCAAAGTAACTCTGAAAAACGTTACGAAAAGGAGAGTGGGGTCAAAAAGTGTCAAAAAAAACAAAAAATCGTTACGTAATGTACAGATAAGACATGCATGAAAGTGAATTTGGCACCAAATAAAATAAAATAAAATTCTTACCTACCGATTGGTTGAAGTGACAAAAAATAAAATAAAAAATAAAATAAAATAAATTTCCTACCTACCCACTGGTTAAATGACAACAAATCGGAAACAAACATATATTTTGTTTTGGCCTTATTGGATACAGACGCGATTAGCAGGTTAATTTATGTGACAAATAGAAGTAATAAACTATATTTAACATACATCATGCAGACATTGACATACCCACAAAGGTTGGGAGTTTGTTTGTCAATAACAGCGCTGAAATTATCTTCCATACTGCTCAATGCCTGTATCCCAGCGGAAACAGATTCCAAATCACGTGTGAACTGGTTGGGACTGCTGAATTCAAATCTGGAACATAGACATTTTCAGTTATTAAAATTTAGACCTGTCCGACCTAACCTAATAGCAGTAATAAATGCCACAGTACAATAAACAACAAAATTGGCCTGCCCTCATGTCCGGTAATATCAGAGAGTTTCTTGTCATCCACTGTGTTAGCTAGCAGGGCAAAACCGTCGCAACACGCCCTAGAATTAACTACCACGCCCTGTCAAAACTCTCCTACCTATAGTAAAGGGGTTGTACACATCCTGTTACACACACTGATTTTATTTTACACATCCTGTCAGACCAATCCTAGCTAACACTGTTGTCATCTCTTGTTTTAGAGGTCTGATAATCATGTGTGAGGTCCAGTAATATCTGGTAGTTACTGGTCCAGTAAAATTTTTTTGGCGAGTTTAAAAGAGTGCATTAGGGATTTGATAACGTTTATTTGTAACACGCGAACCCAGGTCACAGATAGAGTGCCGCAAAAATGAATTATGAAAAATGGCTTCAAATTACAGGGCAATCCAGGCCACGAAGTCTTGGATCTCATGCATCTGGCTCATGTTGCATCAATTCTGATTTCGTGCTAGACATACTGGCCCATTGCTCTTCTTGTACTGCCTGTGTGCTTGTTTAAAAATGGACTTTGTTTGTTTTTAAACAGGTGATCATATGAATTTACATTATGCCATAACTAAGATGATTGATTAATTTTTAACAGTTTAAGTAGACTTTGTTTTTTTTAAACAGGCAATCGTATTCATATTTCAAACAAAGATCATTGATACATTGTTATCATGACTAATGAACCAATTTTAAACACCATATATATTTGTAATTAACCAAAAAATAAATAAATAGATCTATATATGACTTCTAAAATTATTGTGTCAGAAAACCTGCAAAAAATCAATTTTATTTTTGTGATATATTTGAAATAGAAAATCATTGATTCAGATTTTTTTTGTGAAATGATCCATTTATAACCTTAATTCATTATCAGGTTATTTTGTGTCAAGAGAACCAACATGTATATTAAGTTATGCTGTAAAGGAGTACCGGTAGTTATACCTCTTTGGGGGGTGAACACCCATTTTAATGCGAGGTGTCCGTGGGGGGGTGTCGATGCAGAAGGGAGAGTAAAGCTTTTCGTCTTGATTGGCGATTCTAGCTGACCTCCTGACTCCAGAGTTTGGTGTACTTGTTCTAGTTGGTGGGTGATAAGGTGACATCTTCACATCCATCAGACGCTTTTTACGCCTTGTAGACACTCTGAATTTCTAAATAATATAAAATAAATATATAAAAATTGCAAACAGGTCTAGGCCTAATTAGGACTAGGGCAACTACTAAAAAATTCAGTAAAATTTTATCAAAAAGAATATAACATGGTCATAGTTACCAGTGGTTACAAACATTTGAATCTGTTTTATTAGCCAATTAAATCACTAATATCGGATGTGAAATGAGTGTTTAAACTATAAACATAAAAACCTGTAAATTCTTGGTCTCACATTAAAAAACATTAGTCATTATATTGTGGAATATAATTTCTATGAGTAATTTTCACCCAGTTACAGAAGCAATGCCAAACAAGCGGGTGAAAATTTAAAGTCACACTCAAAGGGTTAATGGAATGTGACTGCAGATGTCGGGACCATGGGCATGGCATGGGTAGGCCTTAAGAGTATGAATGGAAAAATTTCCTTGAAAATTACTGATGCATAATAGATCTATCAATTTTTAAAGCAGTAAGTTCAAAAGTTGCTATTTCAGTAGGCTAACACTAACAGTACCTTCAGCCATCCTTCAATTATATTTTGTATTTAGTTTCATCTAGGTCTACATCGGGGAGACTACGAGACTACGTACTTTGTCTTGATGAATGATGTAGACTCTATTGTTAACTGTATAAATATTTTGCCAGGTCTAATGTCCAGGCCTAATGAATGTTGTAATTATGATATTCAATTAAAAATTTGATTAGCAAATTCTGGCAATTGAATGGGCAGAATTGCATAGCAAAATGCTGTGATACTTAACAAATTCTGGCTGGCATGGCCATGCAAATGTAGCCATTGACATTAGCATGCATCATTCATGATTCAATGATGCATGCTAATGCCAATGATTGAGATTGATTCATTGCATGGGCCATGGCCATGGGTCACATATTATCGCCCATCTTCAATCTTGTGAAGTTGTGTCGACGTCTTATTATCATGATTTAGATCTATAATCAATTTCTTGCCTTGTTTTAACGCTAATTGTGTAGGTTTAGAAATAAATAAGGAACTTTAAATTAATAATAGGGTCTACCTGTCTTAAAGTGCCGAATGCTTCTCTCACAGATCTAGTCCGCGTTAACCGTCTCATGAACATGTTTTCCTTCATGGCTTCTTTCTCGGCATGCTCATTTTCTTCCATGACAACTTCTTCTGTGATGGTCTCGGGACTTTGCCGTGATTTTGACCGCGTTATGGGGCTTGTTAAACACACACTTTCATCAGTATCCTCTCCATCGCTGCCCAACTTTTTCCAAGACAAACCAACAACAATTGGAAGGCGCGATCTTACATTTAAAGCCATATTAATCTTCGCTGTCACCCCCGATTTTCTACCAAAATGTGGCCGGCGTTTGAAATGAGCGCTAAATGTTGTCACGTGATTGGGTTTTGACATTCCAGCCATGTCGTAAAGTTAGACTGAAAGTGTGTTCTCAACCAAATACTAGGCTATACAGAACAAAAATAAACTAAAATATTTAAGGAATGATAATACACTTGTAAATTTTAAATTTTGTGTTTAATCTATCTCCTTTTAAACTAAATAGGTTAAGCCCCTGAGATTACGACAGCGAACAATGAGAACGCAGTGCTAACAATGATAGACTAGTGAGCCTATACAGGCTGGTTTATTAAATACAACAGGTGCGTGCGCACGTTTCGCACCTGACAGGTTGGCCGGAGGAGGTCGGCTCAGCGTCATAATGACAGCCCAGTGCACTGAGCTTGTCACGGCCCATTGCTTTTCAGAACATGAAATGCCGCGGTAGCACAGCTTGTGTCACTTATTGAATGGCTAACCTTGTAATGACCCACCTCCCCCCAACTGACGGCATGGAGTCTACTTGACACCTTTTTTTTCAAACCGCAATGCTAGCATTGTCCTTTGAAATAAACTTAACACTATCACAAGTGTGTCAAACATAGTCATTATTGCTCCTTTGGCACAGTAAATCGGCTTGTCCTATTGTCATACACGCGCGCGTGCGTGAACATACCATATTAAAGCTTTGAAACTGAAGATATGAAAATGCAAACTTGATTTTAAGCCAGTGATTGATGAAATACTGATTGTTATTTTCTGTAGAACGTAGGTCCAATATAAAGTGACCCTAACTATAAAAACAATTCATTTGACACATGATAGCGCATAGAGTTTAAATTTACTGACATGTCACGTATGTAGGTGTAGGGCTACAGTATACGTAATCAACCATGATCAGGCCCACAATTGTTCAATAAATATAATTTAATGGAAGCCTACCTAGCTCCCGGCATATAATTATGTCAGTCTAGAAGCTAAACGCATGCTGTCGTGATTGAGGGTCAGCCAGGGGATAATTTGCAACCCAAACGCAGTTTTCTCTCCTAAGTTTCTGTCCTGTCAGCAATAAATTTAAAGTGTGTATTATAATATAGGCCGGCCTATACTCATATCGGTTTCGAATTTAAGTTGCACGTCATAGGCCCCTATAACATGTATAGGCTAGCAGAATGAATAAATGAATGAATGAATGAATGAATGAATGAATGAATGAATGAATGAATGAATGAATGAATGAATGAATGAATGAATGAATGAATGAATGAATGAATGAATGAATGAGCTAATGAATTAATGAATAACTTAGATGTGTGAGGCTTAAATTAGCTAGGCCACATAGCATGGTGCACATAAGTTAAGCTGGATCAGCAGAACCTCTTGAAAAACACCCCCTCCAGACACAGGATTCGAAATAGGAGCTCTGACTGATGGTCTGAGGCAGAGCCGCTACCTCTTGGTTACGAAGGTTCCCCACAATCCTGGAGACCAACATTAACCCTTTCCATGCGGAATATTCCTGGGCTAATCGCTCATTATTTGCGTAATTAAATTGTAAAAAATGACTAATTTCAGGCTATATTTACATCATTTGGATAAGCTTCCATCACATCCTAAGGATATCAAAATGCATATCAATGTTGGTATGGACTGGAGCTAGACTATTCCGGCATAGTACTCCAAGGTCAGAGGAAGGTAATTTCAAATCACACGCAAATTTAAGCAATTAAGCATATTTGGTACTGTTTATTACATATTCTACTGAAGATCTGAACGTTGGACATTAGTATATATATATATATACTGATTAATTATAGCTGACCACTCTCCCCATACATGTTAGGGTAGGTTATTGACATTCCGGGGTAGTATTATTTTGTGAACTTTCCAAGGTCATCTAAAAAAAAAAATCTTGGGTATTTATCCCTTGGGTATGAAAGGTGACATGGTCTGGACTTGATCTTTACCTGTTTACAAGGGTACCTCGACAAGACACACCAAGGGCATCTCAAGGTCATTTTAAATGGGCTCACAAATGATAAAAATTCCATTTTTTTCAATTTGACCTTATCATGACCTTGAAGAGATACCTAGTTAAAGAGCAATCATATATCTTGTCAATTATTTGCGACTAGACATGACTCATGTTTGTAAAATCATAATAATTAGGCACTACAAATACGTACTCCTCCCCAGGAATTAAAGGGTAGTGAAACAGTCAGGTGGTGACGGGATTATAGCGCTTAAGGGGTTAATAAAGGGTTAAAACCCCATAAGGCTATAGTAAAGCAGGGGTACATTTTACATACATGGGTTACAAAATGACATCTCAATGTTCCCAAACACAATTTGGTGGCAATTCACACAGATGGCCCTGTCACTACTGGAATTGCCAGTGATAAACTGTAACTGTTCATAATCCCGGCTGGGGTCCTGGAGTCGCGAATAAGGAGCGTTTTCGGATCACGACTGTGGTCCGGGGGCCGCATGAAAAGGGTTAAATCAGCGCTGGTTCAATGCCGCGAGATTGTTTTGCTGGGTATAGACCCTGTTTTGTCAAAATATAATAATACTAATATAGGCCTGTGTGTAATTTAAACAAAAATATATTTTTTAAATAGCATTCAGTTTATATTTATTTAAATGACAAGATATCGGGGATTTTTCAATTTCATATATGTCAATTCGCCATAGAGTTAAACAGTCAAGAACAACTGAGTACGTGCCCATGCATACCAGCAACAGAGCAAAAGAGTGTTTGTAATTAAATAGCATTGATCGACGGATTGACCCCATAGTGGTGTTTAATACGACAGGTGACAAGAGGTGCAACAGCTTGAAGTGTAAACGTTCCAGAATTTTGTCCTTTAGTTGTCCGTAGGCCGGCTTTTTACTTGATCTCCTTGACTACAATAATTATTTAGACCATTGTTTTATATTAGCGAACATTTCATCACACAAGTAGGTGAAAAGTAATGTATACATTAATTAGCTGCAGCTAGATGCATACATGCAAATCATGTAGCTCATTGGTTGCTTTGTTGCCTCTGCAAGACAGAAAGCTTAAAACTAAAAATATAGGCCTACTATAAAAAGATCAATTCCAGCTGCGGCTGATTTTGTGCATATATTATTATATAGACAATGACTTTGATCATGTCAATGGATCAAACACATGAGAGAGGAAAAAACAATACATCAGTATCAAACAAAATAACCCATAAACAAATAAATCAATGACCATATCTCAATCTCATTTTTGAAAGACAAATAAAGGATATTGAATGTATCATATAGTCCATACAAAATGAGAAACGTGGTCCCAAACAATGTTAGCCTCTCAACAAAGGCAGGACAAAGGTTTAGTGGTTAGCAATACCGTCTGCATGGCGGCAGTTTGGCGCTCGTCCTAGCTCTCAGTATTTATTATTTATATTTCTCAGTAATTATTGTAATTTTTGTAATTGACATATTATCACTGAAATATGTAAACATATTTATTAAGTCATCTACACTGAGTTGGTGGGCTTTATATGGTCCCACTTCAGTGTGAATGATTCTGTAAAACTGAGCCGCTTTTCCCGTCAGGCAGGGGTGTTTGGTCGGGGCTGGTTCGGTAGTGGGTCAACGTCGTAGACGTTGGGCCAGCATTGAGCCGGCATCGGCCGGACATCTCGTGTTTGTCGGGCCGCACTGTCACCAGCACCAGCAGATATATTTTTGTATTTAGAGTGACTTGTAAGCCATTTTTGGCTGGGCATTGTACTGTGTATGTCACTAGAATAAATAAAGAGATATAAAGATATATATTTAGGTTTCAAAGAAGTCAAATGTTCGCACCCCGTCTACCTATGAAGATTGAGTATGATGTGATAGTGCGGCTGTTAATATCATCAGAATTGTTCAAATTGTCACAATAAGAGCAACATATTTGGTACCCATAGGCCTGTATAGTTTTGTATTTTAAAAATGTAGACACATCATTTGCCCATGCTGACGGCTTTTATTTTTTATTTCTAAAGGGCCATTAGCAAAATATCAAAATGAATATTTGCGAATTACACACTACTGAACCACCTATTTCTAAATCAATTTTATATACACTCAAGTCATGTTTATAAGTTATTACACCAATTCATTCATTCATTCATTCATTCATTCATTCATTCATTCATTCATTCATTCATTCATTCATTCATTCATTCATTCATTTATTCATTCGTTCGTTCGTTCGTTCGTTCGTTCGTTCGTTCGTTCGTTCGTTCGTTCGTTCGTTCGTTCGTTCGTTCGTTCGTTCGTTCGTTCGTTCGTTCGTTCGTTCGTTCGTTCGTTCGTTCGTTCGTTCGTTCGTTCGTTCGCTCGCTCGTTCGTTCGTTCGTTCGTTCGTTCGTTCGTTCATTCATTCATTCATTCATTCATTCATTCATTCATTGGTTCATTCATTAATTCATTAATTCATTAATTCATTAATTCATTAATTCATTAATTAATTAATTAATTCATTCATTCATTCATTCATTCATTCATTCATTCATTCATTCATTCATTCATTCATTCATTCATTCATTCATTCATTCATTCATTCATTCATTCATTCATTCATTCATTCATTCATTCATTCATTCATTCATTCATTTATTTATTTATTTATTTATTTATTTATTTATTTATTTATTTATTTATTTATTTATTTATTTATTTATTTATTTATTTATTTATTTATTTATTTATTTATTTATTTATTTATTTAATCACACAATCGATCATATATATTTGTAAGCTAATAATTATCAAATCACATCTTTCACATCCCGAAATTATAAAATTATTAAAAGTCACCCCCAAAACGCACACATACGAAGCTCTGATGATCATTAAATTTGGTAATCATCCATCAATGTTTATGATAAAAAAAATTATGTAAAAAACAAACCAATGCTGAAGTTGGTTTTAACAAATAGACGACTTGTCGAGGAAAACGATGCTTATTACTCTCAAAATACATGCACAAGCTGTACAAATCAGGCAGAATTTTTCAAATTTAAAACACTTATACTAAACCTGCGTTAAATAAGATGAGATATACAAAAAACGTTTATTGTACCAAATTAAGATAATAAGATAGATTACACTCAGTCGTATAGAGAAATGCAACGGGTGCGTCATCATACCATGGCGTAACGAATTTCTCCAATGACAAACCTACTCTTTCTCCCAGAAGACGAAATACAACGGAATACGTGAACACCTCTTAAAATGTCTTTTTACTGAGAACATTTAAAAATATAGCATCTATAGCTCTAAAGATGGTGATCGAAAAATCCGGTACTCCCCGAACGTACATCTTATAAATGTCAATAGGTTGGATTGGTTAACAATTTTGTATTGTGTCCGTTTGCCTTGATTGAAATTTAGATGAGCGTCATATCAGCAGGTCAAACCCAACATGACGACGATCTGGATAGAAGTTGTACTCATCGTGCGGAAAATTATACAGATCTGTCTGTTTCATTTACTTACTGGGGTGTTACCGTATGGAACGAGCTGCTGGAGTCAAAGTAAAGTTTTCAAGGCAAAGTTTAAATTCCTGCAATCAAGGAAAAGCTAAGATAGAATAACACTAGAACTTATAATCATTACTCCTTATTGTTCTCATTCGACTTGGGACAAAAACAAAGTATCTAAAACCAACTGACACCGATCACCATCCTAAAGCCATTCTTGTTTTGTCAATGTATTTTGTATTGACGTCAGTAATATTTATTCTATACTTAATTTGTGTGTTCATATGTGTATCGCGGCTTCTTGGGAAAGCAGCGCTATGCAAATTAGTGATTTCACATAATTTCTTATAATATAATAAATTATGTAAGCTGCGATGTATCATTGCTGAAAGGGCTACCCTCAATAAATATCATCACTCTCCTCTACTGAGACCTAGAGTATACATTTAAATTATTCTTTAAATAAGACAATTACCGCAATGCTCTACGCAATTAATAGAAAATGTGAATGAAGTAGGCCTAAAGACCGTAACGTGGTAGTTGTGATACAATGATAATACATCCGCGCTCTGGCAGTACATACAGCGGTTCCCACACGTAGGGAACCGTGGTATTTAGAACTTAGAACTTAGAATGAATACTCCAGCAGCCCTCCATTGTGGAGTATAAGGCTGGAGGGGGAAAAAGAGGCTGGCAGATCTAGTCGACCAGCTGACTCTTGAATGCTGCCACAGTTTTTGATTCTATGGCAGCTGCCGGAAGAGAATTCCTATCAGGGATATTCATGACGTCATTCCCCGCCATTCCCCGTTGATACCGTAAAAGTGTAGACCCACTTCAGAGCAGTATGTATTCTCATTTGTCACAATTACAATCTGATGACGCTAAGAACAAAATAGCCGCTAGATTGCTCCTATGAATTAAACACCTTGTGACCACACAACTACCGCGTTACGGTTTTTACTTCTCTCACATCTGTAACTTTTGAGGCTGCATCACAATTTGATCAGCGGTTCTGTATTGGTACCGGTACCCTGTTACATGGCTCTACTTCATCTCTAATTAATATAAAATAATGTTAAAACACGATTAGCTTGTACACTTATTTCATTATGAAATCTGATGGTTATTATATACCTACTAGAAGAAATTCTCACCCATTTTGTGAAATAAAGAATAGGCATTAGTGACGTTTCTGTTTTAATCAGTGCCGTTTAGAAATAATAAATAGGCATATGCTTAGAAACTATGTTGATTTTATCACTTTTCCACAAAACCGTGCAACATAATACAAAACATAATTTTTCTACATCTATAAATCAACCTCAAATATATAACACTGGGTTGCATAGTTATTGCCTTCTCAGATATTCAGTTTATAACTGGTACTTCTCAAACGTCACTGATTAAAACACGTGTTTTATAGTACTTAGCTTGTTTTACTTTACAATTATCTTTACCTAGTGCGGCTTTCTGTTTCACACAACATTAAAACTCTGACTAATGTACCGGGTCTGTGAAATTTGCTGGCTTTAATTGTCTCATAGCTCTGAGAGTAAAATTATATCATACTAAGGTGATTAGCATCAGGTTGACTATGTGTGAAAATGTGGAAAATCAATTAAAAACAAACGTCATTGATGGAAATTAAAACCCCCCTTATGTATGTATAATAACTGACTCAAATGTTAAACAAACACAAATGGCTCCTGCAAACGTCATTGATGAAAATGTTTCTTGTTGAATTTGTGTTTGCAATAATTCACTCTATTTTTTACATTACTTGTGGGGTGTAAATTATCTATCTTTGATGGCCTACTTCAAATTTTTCATTATGATCAAGATGAGATGTATTGATTAAATTGATAATATCTACTACCACCACCAATATGATATAAAACTCCGTGACTGACAACTGTGATGTCATAACAAAGGTTCTTTTTCAAAATATTAACTGTTTTTCATCAATTGTCTCAATAAATGGTCGTGAACCACAAGCATTAATGTTCCCTATAATGACCCATCAAATAAATGTGGATATTATGCAGTATATCAGACAGTCACCTGTTTTCTTGCACATGAGCTTTCATCAGTGACGTTTATTTTGATCGATGGCGTTTGTTTTATTATGGTTTACCCTCCACAACACACACTATATGCGAGACATATCGCTTATGATTGATTCATATCTCACAATCAATTGTAATTGTATATGTATATGCATACGTGTTTCCTGGCAGTACAAAAACAGCTACAATGGGACAAATAATGTGCCAACAAACACCGTTGATGAAAATACTGTCTAGTTTTGTTTAATATGTTCTTCCGCCATGATGCAAGATTTAGATGGTATAAGTATTTTTTAAATGATTACTACGGTATGATAGTCACTCTATTTAGGTTAATCATAAACATCCTGGTGCATCTAGAGATATTTTCATTAACTACTAGTGTTTTCTTCAGTGACGCTTGGTTTAGTGGTTTTCGATGATTGTTTTTCATCTGATTTTGATTTTATCACTTACAGTTTTTTTTAGAATGAATGTGGGTAGTATCAGTATAATACAAATAATTAGTTTTATATATATAGGTTAAGAGAGAGCAATGTTTCCAATATTAATAAAAATAGATACATATTCGGGGTCTTCACACTGTTCCGACAATCGTTGATCTGATGACCACTGCCCCGATGACGATTACTCAGATAATCATTGCTCCGATGATCAATGCTCCGACGATCTTTGCTCTGACGATTATTGCTCCGACGCCCATATTGACTGTTTTGCCTGGTGTTCTTGTTTGATTACTGTCATATTAGCTGATAATGACAGATATACGAATAATGCCTTGACATAGGGATTAAACTCATGGTATTTATGAGTGTAAATTTATTCAGTTGTTGATTTTTCAATTGACATACAAAGACACAACCTAACCCAATGTAGGTCTACGCAGCTCTGCGTAACCATGTAGTTGCGACGCCAGTCTCGTAGGCTACTAGTTATTTGCTTACTTAAATGGGTGGAGATGGCCTACACTACCAGTGTTTTGTGTGATCGTTTTCAATAATAAGTAGGCCTCTATGTTTTCGTCAATTTGATATGTAGCCGTCATCAGCACAAGTGCATTTATTGGGAGAGACACGTTTTACCCTGTCAGTACTGGCAACACTATCAAACGCCTTAAAAATTATATTTTTGCATTTCAATTGGCCTACAACCTAAAATATTTCAAATGTGCAGGCGTACGTAGATCTCAAATAAATCACTAGGCAAAATTGTGATCTATAAAATTTTCTGCCAATGGAAGCGGACAATTAATTGTTTTATTTGTGGCATTTTTTTTACTATATTAAAAAGTGATTCAGCATTTAGAGACACAATTTGAAATTAATCATCTTTCAAATAAAGAAGAAGACAATTTATTTGACCAAACATAGTTAATTACAAAATAAAGTGAAATGTACAAATAACAGTCAGGAGACCATAGTTAAGACAAAAAATGTCGCTACCACTATGACCACGTTTCACATAAGAAGAAAAGGCAGGGTTTCAATGTTGGCCGTGGCTATCGCCTGCGACGTTGACACATAATTGGGCCAAAATTGAGCCATGTAAACGGTTTCACCACAAAAATCCCTACACAAGAGAATGACGATTATTTTAAATAATGTACCAATAGCGCTTTACAGTAGGCTTAGTTTTAAATCTTACAGTTATATCATTTTGATACCAATTAAAATTAAGATGAAGTGATAATTTCTTGCTGAAAAAACCCCCATAGAAATCGGGGAAGTTATGCATAAAATGTAGGCCTAGTCCCTATCCTGGTAGTAACAAGGCATATGCTGCATTCGATAAAATGTTGTGTACTAGAATCTCTCAGAGGGTAGGCAATACAAGAACATTGCATCTACATGTGAAATTAGAAAGGGGGACGTGGCGCTTTGGTAGATCATCTGACTGCCTCGTCAGTCATGAATGCGTCCCGGTGTTGACGTCTCATTCACCCCCCGGCCAGTTCATGCCCCTGGCTCCCGAAAAGGGGAGGGGTAGAACTGGACAATGTGGGTTAACAACTGGTTTGTCCCCCGGCTAGTTCATCCCCTGGCTCTGTGCTACTAGCATTTGCCATTACTGATTACAAACATACGAACATGTTTGTTATTGAAATGATAGAACATAAGCAGAAATAATCAGACAATATGTCATTGCTGGTAAATCTGGCTTTGAATTAATAAAATATTGTATTTATATAAACAAGTCAATTGATCACTATAAAACAATGGTATATAATTCTTCTGGGACAGGTGGGGATAGACAGGCCCGATCGAAGTGAAGGCCAGTGAGATGCAAACAGTATTCAAAATATTATGCTGAAAATGTCAGGTCACCTGTGATTGGCCAATAATACAGGGACGTCAGGGACGTCAACACCGGGTTCGAACCCAGCTGATCCTGTATGGGGTCTTCAGAGAAAAATCCTTGTTTCTCTTATCTCAATGTGACATTTGTCGATCAAGTAAATGGCGGCCTCTTCGAGTTAAATCAGGGTGGGGACGCGCTGCGCGCTCCATAGCTGACAAGGTCGCCGGTCACAGCCCGGCTGACCGGCTGCCTAGTGAAAAAACACGCGAGGCACCAGTTTGATGTTTGGCCGCCCTCATCTGACTGTCTTGTGGTGTACAATCAATTTATAACGCCAAACAAATTTCTGCCGCCACTTTTAATAAGTTTTTAAGGTCACGTTAAAAAAATATAAACAATTGAAAATTCTAATTGAGCTGGTATGAACAGTAGGGGCCTATAAACGGCGGCCAAGTCTATAAACAACATCCAGCTCCCCGTCTGGAAAGGAAGTGTCAAACAGGTGCCCCGTCTATGTGCTCCATAGCATGTCAAAATTGAGAAAGCCAGATGAGTAAGCAGCCGTTTTTTTAAAACATATTAACATTTGTCCATTTGAAAACGCTGGGAGACCCAAGCGTATAGGCTATAATATAATTAAGTCAATAAGAGGGGTATTTGTGTGGTGAGACGATACAAGGTAAAAAGGTTTTGGTCATTTATCAGGAGTCTGTGGAAGGACTCATCAGGTGTTTCTCCCCTCTGCAGTGAAGGTGAAATTCACAGCTCAGCTGAGAAAAAGGCTGAGATACTGAATCAGCAATTCACTTCAGTATTCACCCAAGAACCTCCTGGGCCGTTGCCAGACAAAGGCCACAATCCCCACCCTACTATGCCAGATATAAGCATCAGTAAGGAAGGCATAGAGAAGATGTTACAAAACATTAAGCCTGATAAGGCAGCTGGTCCTGACACACTTCCTGCGACAGTGTTGAAGGAGTTGAGAAATGAAATAGCTCCTATCCTGCAGCTTATATATTGCAGATCTATTAAAAGCGACATTGTGCCCAGTGACGGGAAAACTGCCAATATTAATTGCTTCAATCCTTAAGAAAGGTGACAAACATAAAGCCAGCAGCTATAGGCCAGTGTCTCTAACTTGTATTCTTGGTAGGGCCTAAGTGCATTGAGCACATTATTGTGAGCAGCATATCAACCCGTTTGGACACAAATAAAATTTTAAATCCGCTACAACATGGCTTTAGGAAACATCTATCCTGTGACAGCCAATTACTGTCACTATTCCACGACTTAGCCAGTAAAACAGACATGATAGTGATGGACTTTAGCAAGGCTTTTGATACGATGCCGCACAGGAGACTCTTATACAAGCTTGAGTGGTATGGGATCAGGGGTGGGACTCTTGACTGGATCAAGTGCTTCCTGACAGATCGAACCCAAAGGGTAGTTCTTGATGGTACATAGTCTCTTTCGGGACCTGTTTTGTCGGGAGTACTCCGAGGGTTCGGTTCTGGGCCCTATCCTTTTCCTCATCTACATGAACGATTTACCTGATGGCGTCACCCACAGTACAGTTCGCCTGTTCGCAGATGACTTTATTTTGTATAGACATGTTGCTGACAAATGGATCTTGACAGAATTGCCAAGTGGGAGGAGACCTGGTTGATGGAATTCAACATCGGCAAATGTTTTGCAATGAGGGTTAGTCGCCAGAGAGGTAGAGCGAAAATAGATCCATCCATGTATATATACTCCATGACCAGGTGCTCTGTATTACAGACACCACAAAATACCTAGGACTAGCCATCACTTCTGATCTGGAATGGAATAGCCATATACAGAAGGTTACATCTAAGGCTAACTCTGTATTAGGGCTCTTGAGAAGGAACCTCATGAGAGCATTGAAAGCTGTGAAGACACAAGCTTATGAAGCGTTGGTCAGACCACACTTGGAGTATGCCTGCACGGTGTGGGACCCCCATACACAATTGAATGTCAGGAGGCTTGACTCTGGGCTGCCCGGGATGTGTGTTTACAACGGTTGGCATAACACCAGCAGTGTGTCAATAATGCTACATGAGCTGAGCTGGGAATCTCTTGCCAGACGGAAAGAAAGAGCTAGGTTATGCATGATTTATAAAGTTGTGCATGGCCTAGTGACATACTTTAGCTGCAGAACAAGGTATTGACTCCGAACCACAGTGCACAAGAGGATCTCACTCTTGGAAATATGAGCCCATTCTCCCCAATAATGCCACCTTCAAATTTTCCTTCATTCAACGCACAGTTATTGCATGGAATGCGCTACCCCCAGTAGGCCTATAGTTGTTGACTGTACCTCCGCCTGAACTCATTCAGGGTGGCACTCTCAGATATGTAACTACATAACTAGGCCCCTACAGTTTTTAATCTGCACTATTTCTGTTATAGTAAACTGCACAAATTTCACCTTTTCCGCAACCAACATTACCGGCAGATAATAGTCTGTGTCAAGAGTGATTGCTAGAAGAAGAAGAACTGGGCTTGGCGGCGCGCTGAAATTTACACATTTTATTAAATGTCTATATAGAACAGTTCTTGAAGTATATTATTTATTTCACGCAAAGTCCGCCCGAAATTATTTATTTCAAAAAAACTCCAGCACCCCTTTGGAAATTGAATGGTGACCCCCCTCCCTAACGTTCATAACGTGAATCAAAACTTGACAACTTTACTGTAGACAGTGTAGTTTATCTTGGCCAGCTTATCGCAACTTACGTGTTTTAAATGACGTCATGAATCGTGGAAAAATGTTGGATCTTGGAAATCATTGGGAAGGTTTGAAGCTATTTAACACCTTTTCTTTGTCAGAGGGAACTATTAAATCCTTTTAATAACTCTTCCAAATAATAGTACTTATTTTAATAGACGTCAAATTTGCGAATTAATTACGTTACCACTTCAAAATTGTGTTTTTTTGTTTGTTTACCAATCTGATTCTTGACGTCGCTGGAAACTTTCGATTCCAGCCACCAGGCGGATGAGAGCTGTCAAATATTTACGCATCTAAAAAAATATCAATATAAAAATGTTCTGATATTATTCATACGTAGTTAATGTTTTATTATATTAACCATTTTAACAATTTCCAAGATAAATTTGAAAGATTGAGAAGAATTTAAATCGATTTCTTCGTGGGGATATTTTGAAATATGTGAGCGATAATAAGGTGATTTACCACTTTTGTTCGGTTTAACCAACTGGGTCTGGGTGGCAGTGACAGCGTTATACTTTTAGTGTTAGTGTTAACATTATATTAACTGTGCAATAGTAAATACAATGAGTAACAGTGTTTAAAGTCTGTCCAATGGTGGAGGATGGTCCAAAATGAAAGTCACCTTTTTGGTATCCAGTCAGTCAATTCTCAAGGGATTGTCACAAAATTTGGTAACCATTATTATCTAGTCATTTGGCAGCAACCCTGAAAATTTCGCGAAATTTCATTGAGTATTTTAAAAGTTACATCATTTGACATGTAACACAATTCTGAGAATAAACCGGAATGGAAGTTAATGGGTGTATACATGTTATAGAGGAGCGTCATAAATAGACATTTACTACATGTCAAATGGTCTAACTTTTGAACCAGTAGGTTTAATTACATAAATAACCATGAATAACCATGAATAACGCGAAATAACACGAAATAACTGGCAATACTATATAAAAATGGTTGTATATATATGGTGGTAATATAACATACATTTATATTTATGATAGTAGTATATGGCTTTGGTCGTAATAATAACTTGTAATTAGGGTGTAACGTTTTCAAAATTATTTTGTATTGCGGGGCTTCAACACAACATCGCCCATAGTTTATATTTCCCACACTTGGTGTCACCCACGTGCACCTACCCAGGGTTAGAAATTAACTTTCTAGGCCACTGGCCCAGCGGACCACCAGCCCCCAAAATCTGGTGGCCCTCTTCCATTTCTGGTGGTCCTGTCAGATTTTTTAAAATTGTACCTGAATGCACAACACTTTTACAGATTTTTTGGCCGGGAAATTTTAGTGGCCTACCACACCACTGCTACCCACTATTCTGAACAGAGAAATACATTAATTACGATCTTTTAAACAATTTTGGTCCGGAAAATTTCAGTGGCCTGTCGGACCACTGCTACCCAGTGTTCTGGTGGTCCTGTGGAATATTTGGTGGCCTCGGGCCACCGGACCACCAATAATTTCGAACCCTGCTACCTGAACATCTAGTCACCAGGTGGCTCCGAACTGTAACCCTTTCACCGCTGAATAGTCTAACGAACCAGACAATTTTAATGTGGAACTATGTTTTCAAAAGTATTTAACTAGAATCTTTTTATCATTATAGTGTTGACATTTTTAAAAATTTTATAAATAGATAACGTTAGATCAAAATCTAACGGCCATTGTAAGAAAAAGCAATCGCAGCTAATTGGTGTCTTATAGTCAAGACATGGGGGGGATACACCTGCAGCACTAATTGTCTGCCAAATGCTGGGCCGACGGCCCAATGCTGTAGCAACATTTGACCGTTCTTTAGCAAGTGTTTAGGTATACAAAAAGTTTGTTCGGGTTTTAAGCAGATTCAATAGAAATGTTGATAACAAATATTTTTAAAAATCTAAAAACTCTGAAAAAAATAAAATCATGATCTGAGGGATACACTACCTCATTACAAAACTAAAAACGAAAATTGATGTCATCCCAAGGAGCTGCTTTAAGTTTTTATTATTATTTTGTCTCTCTTTCACCAATTGGTAGGTAGCAGGGTTCAATTTGTTTAGTGTTGTGTTGTGAAAAGCTACACAATTTTAGTCAATTGCTAACCAAACTTGCAATTAATTAGCAAAATATATCATCTTTAATGACAAGAAAAGCTCACGGATTGTGGAGCTTGGTTGCGAATCACTTGCAATATTTTCAAAACAAATTGAAGCCTGAGGTGGGAAATTTATTTCATTTTATTTGGTAGGGTGCTTTTCCTTAAACCGCCAGGCCTCTAATTTAGAATCCTGTGTCTGGAGGGCAGTGTCATCTCGTTCATCTCACCATCCTCAAGAGGTTCTCCAGGCCCGGTTTATACTATACATGTACGTGCACAAAGGTGGCCTAAAACCCCATTCATTTCATTTCATTTACGTGGCCAGTGCTAATTATTTTGTTTGTGACTCCCGGATGCCAATACACGCGTGTAACCAAGTTGTTTGGCTGATCACCTTGTCCATAAACAGTCAGAAACTGTGACAGTCAGCTGGCGTTCATTAACCCTTACGCTGAGATAATTTTGTATAAACCATGGAGACCAAAGGTTTTTTCGATTTGAATTATGAATAAATGTCTTAGTTATCTCTTTCTGATTTATTTGAATACCCATGTTATCATGGTTATGGGTCTACGTCCATAAAAAATATTTTAATTCTTTCAGTGGCGGGAACGACTTTATATGTCAGAATTTGACGTCTACAGCTGAGTATAAAGACGGTCTCCGTGCTGAAAGGGTTGAATTCTCGGTCAACTGCCGGCACTAGCCTAGCATTGAGTTGCCTTTTCTGTTATGATCACTGCTTTGGGAGTGTTCAGTTACATATCAATCAACCAACCATGATGGCATGCATGTGCCAGGTTGAGCTACATGCAACATTACTGCATACCTAACAAACATGTGAGACGTTAAGGTCGAAGTGAGTCGAACTGTTGTTAGTCTAGGGCGGGCCTACAATATCGGAAGGCATCCCACCATTAAATCATTAGCGGCTCATGTCTCTTGTTTCCTTTTTGTATCATAGCTGACTGTTTCACAGACGTGGTCATTACTTAGACAGGATACCTGCCTGATACCTAATAACTGCGGGCCCATGAACCAGGCAAGTCATCTGGTCAACTGGCACATGAGTACAGTAAAAACGATGGCACCTTTATTAGAGGTTGCTGCGTTTAATCTGGATAATATGCACAGTATATCATAATGATGCTCAGCAACTCTGTTCTAATCACTCAAAAATGTGCTTCTTAGAATTTAATCAGTTTTTGACATTTCACAGATTTGAGGAAGCATGCTCGCCAAGTGGAGAATGAGATCGATCTCAAACTTGTATCGTTTAGCAAGCTTGGAACTAACTTCACAAGCTACAAGGATGCAAATAATGCAAGGTCAGCTGTATTTTTTGTTATGTTTTGTGTTATCTTCTCAGATAGTGTTCACTATGTACAGTGATTACAGTCAGTGCGGGGCCTATAAAATGTCATGCCCAGCTGCCCGAGACAAATTTATATAATAAGCCTGCAGAGGGATGTGTACGCTTTATGAAAAAGTCCCATTCACCTATTCAGACTGGGTCCCCCTGGGCACACTATGGCCACACTATGCAAATCTGTACAATGTAATCATTTGAATTTTGATGAAAAGCGGTTACCGGTATATAAAAAAATTTTTTTGTAACTCCGGAGGTCCATTTGTATTGAACACTATGTTACTTTGTAAATATGCTCTTCAGTGTCGTGATCTGCCCACAGTGAGCGGTGCCGGGCAGTCAAACCCAGCACTCTGAAAGCGTCACGGCCAAAAAATGCATGCCAAGCTCATTATTTTGTGTACAAAAACATATCTTTGGTAAAATAAGTAAAATTTTTGATGCCATGACCGAAAACCCTCTTTCTCACTCTATTAGTAAACTAACCCTGTCAAATTGCCATTTTGTGTATGCCTCTAGTAAATAAAAACTAGTATGCTCTCTGATGCCAGCTTTCTGGAAATTCCCGGATTCCCGTATTTTTTTTCTATTTTCAATGGTACTGTATGATCTTTATTTTTTTTTTTTTCCCACCCTAAATGTTTTTTTTTTGATTCAAAAAAGTAAATCCTGATTTTCTGATTTTTCCCATGACCCAATGGCATTTCTGCACACTATTAATTAAGCAGCCCTCGTGGAGGTGGGCGAAGGGGTACTGCTTTAACTGCTTTAACTGTATTCAACACTTTGCGCCACCACCGTTATTTGTTTTTCAAAATAGCTACAAAAATCGTCAGCTTACTCATAAAAGAAATATTGTGGGGTGCTAACAATTTTGCCATAGTTGGTTATAATCTGTGGAGGTGGTGATCCAAATATATCTCCAAAATCTATGATTATCAATATGCCAAATTTTCCAGGTCTCTGTACATGTGTCATGTACATTGAAATATATTAGCTGAACTGTGTTTAGTCCAAATGATGGGAGCTTTAGCACTGTGTTTTCTTTTTTCAAAAGGATTCACACATATTACACTTGTAATGTTATAAATTTTCTGACATACATCATTTCCTTGGAGATGAAAGAGTGAATAGATCTGCCACTTCATAGGTGCAGATACACCCTTTCAACTTAAGTGGCACACATGTGTTTAATTTTTACATGTTTTATTTTCAGCCCCCCAGACACTGAGAGGTAACATGTTTGATTTACAGAAATACTTGTGTACCATTTGTCATAATCCCTTGTGTGGAGGTAGTTAATTTATTTATATGTTTTTGAGACGCTTGATGTGGATTCACCTGTGTGTTGGATGGTCATATTCTAAGTGAAATTTTATTTTTACCTAATTATTTCAATTTTCCTTGTGCATGTCACTTTGTTTTAAAACCATAGCAAATACTTCAGGTATTGATCACCGTGATGTGTACACTGTCCCCTGAACACTGTAGCTTTTTGCTGAAAATCCCACAGTGCCCATTTTACATTTTGTCTGAATGAAACGAGCTAGGAGTTCATAGAGGGGGAGAGTGGCATCTTGCCACCTGCCCTACACGTCATATAAAGAGTCATATGTATATATGGCATACGTATGGCCCATCACAAACAACGTCTGAATGTTTTAACCAGTGTCTGATATTGCCATAATGAATACCAGTGGCTGATATTGATACAATGTGCTTGTTTTTTAGCTCCCGCCGTCACCGTAGGTGAGCGAAGGGAGCTATGGATTCTACCTCCGTTTTTTTTGGCCTCTTCTTTTGCCTATAACTTTGTGAGAAAATAAGCTAGGATAACAATTTTTGGTATGTGGGTTACTTCCAGGTGGCTAATGGACGGGTTAAAATATTTTTAATCTGAATTCAATACGCAAGGTTGCAGAGGAGAAAATGATGATGTGACGGCTTTGGGCCGTTGGGCCGTTGGGCCGTTGGGCCGTTGGGCCGTCCGTAAACAATTCGTTTCCGGAGCATATCTCTGAAAGTACTTGTCCGATTGTCTTCAAATTTTACACACAACACCCCTAGGGGGTCTAGTTGTGCCTTTTGGGGTATTTGAACTTTGACCTACTTCTGGTTCAGAACTATGACCTATTTAGACGTTTTGACGCGCACTTCGTTTCCGGAGCAGATCTCGAAAAGTACTGGGCCGATGACAGTCATATTGCACATACATGTTCTCTAAGGTCCCTAGTTGTGCCTTTTCAGGTTTTTGGACCTTGACCTTGAAGTTGACCCAGCACTTTGACCTAATTTATAACATCGGCAAATCCGACTGAAAGATTTTGTGGAATATCATGAAAACCGCTCAAGATAGCTACACCATTACTATAAAACAAATTGTGAGGTTTCAGGAGAGGATGCATCTTGAAAAATTTCAAGTCGATAAAGTTAAAAATGGCCGCCTATCGGCCATTATTCACCTCGACAGGCCTGATATTGCGGAATATCTTGAAAACCGCTCAAGATAGCTACACCATTAATATCAAATAAATTGTAAGATTTCAGGAGAGGATGCATCCTGAAAAATTTGAAGTTGATAAAATTCAAAATGGCCGCCTATCAGCCATTATTCACCTCGACAGGCCTGATATTGTGGAATATCATGAAAACCGCTCAAGATATCTACACCATTACTATGAAACAAATTGTAAGCCTTCAGGAGAGGATGTATTTTGAAAAAATTCATTTTGTCAAAGTTCAAAATGGCCGCCAATCAGCCATTATTCACTTTCACATGGCCGTTATTTGGTAAACCGTGCTAGATGGCTAGACCATTACTATAAAACAAAATGTGTGATTTCAGGAGAGGATGCATTTTGAAAAAATTTGACTCGATAAAATTCAAAATGGCCGCTTATCGGCCATTATTCACTTTCACATGGCCGTTATTTGGTCAGCCGTGCTAGATGGCTAGACCATTACTGTAAAACGAAATGTGAGATTTCAGATGAGGATGCATCTTGAAAAAAATTGACTTGATCAAATTTTAAATGGCCGCCTTTTCAGCCATTAATTATTTTCACATGGCTGATATTTGGTAAACCGTGCTAGATGGCTAGACCATTACCTGATTACTATAAAACAAAGTGTGAGTTTTCGGGGGAGGATGCACCCTGAAAATTTTTAACTTACGAATTCAAAATGGCCGACAATCAGCATTATTTACCTCGATAGGCCTGATATCAGGTAAACCGTGCTAGATAGCTAGACCATTACTATAAAACAAAATGTGACGTTTCGAGAGAGGATGCCTTTTAAAAACTTTCGACTCAATTGAATTCAAAATGGCCGCCTATCGGCCACTATTTACTTGCACATTGCTGATATTTGGTAAACCGTGTTAGATAGCTGGACCATTACTATAAAACAAAATGTGAGATTACAAGAGAGGATGCATCTTGAAAAAAATTGACTCGATCAAATTCAAAATGGCCGCCTATCGGCCATTATTCACTTTCACATAGCCGGTTTTTAGTAACTGTACTAGATGGCTAGACCATTACTATAAAACAAAATGTGAGATTTCAGGAGAGGATGCATCTTGAAAAAATTTGACTTGATCAAATTCAAAATGGCCTCCTATCGGCCATTATTCACTCTCCCATGGGCGATATTTGGTAAGCCGTGCTAGATGGCTAGACCATTACTATAGAATGAAATGTGAGATTTCAGCTGAGGATGCATCTTTGAAAATTGTGACTTGATCAAATTCAAAATGGCCGCCTTTAGGCCATTATTCACTTTCACATGGCCGATATTTGGTAAACCATGCTAGATAGCTAGACGATTACTATAGAATGAAATGTGAGATTTCAGCTGAGGATGCATCTTGAAAAATTCTGACTCGATCAAATTCAAAATGGCCCCCTATCGGCCATTATTTACTTTCACATGCCCAATATTTTGCAAACTGTGTTAGATGTTAGTCCATTACTATAAAACAAAATTTGAGGTTTCGGGGGAGGATGCACCCTAAATTTTTAACTAATTTATATCGAGATCAAAATGACCGTAAATCAGCTATTAGTTAACTCGATTGGCCTGATATCGGGTAAACCATGCCAGATAGGTAGACCATTACTGGGATACTGATTAGGATCATTAATTTCAATGGAGGTTTGCAATCTCTGACAGACTGTCTAGTTCTTATCTTACTCTTAGACTGGGCTTCTTAGACCTAGTTGTCTTGCGTCTTGATTTTTGACCTAGACTAGGACTACATTAATAACCCTATACAAAATTGCTTAAATCAATTTCTAATTCGGAGCGGGAGCTCCTGGACTTATGTAGTCTTGTTATTTTTTATTTTGGTGAATATTTCAATAGATTTGTTGCTCTTTCTTCACCTGGAATCTATATCCTAAATTTTCTTTTTGTATACATGATATCATCATTTGTCAGTAATAACTATAACATTTGTAACCTCAATCAGTTAAATTGACTTAAATTTCAAAGAAATATCTTTTATTTTATACAACCTTAATCTTAAAAAAATCCTGTAAATCATTAACTATTTCATTTTCACAAGCTATGCGAGGCAACTCAATCACAAAATAATTCTTTAAAATTTAAGTATATCTTCAATGTGACATTATCATATCTATCACATGTATGCGATACAAAATTCATTATCATATGGATTACGCTATTATGTTTTCACTATCAGTGTGGGTATTTTCTATAAAATAAATGTCTTTATTCATACAAAAACGTACAACAAGCACACACAAATAATTCAACATATAAATATGTTATCTATGTATACATGAGTATTAACGGTTATATACCTTGTATATCATGATTTGAATAAGCTCCCTATAATCAACCGTGGGTGCCTCATATACCATGTATACGGTACAATACATTGTGAATAAAAGAAATACTTTTATATGCCGGTCATCATTTCAAAGACTATTCATCAGACTTTTGTCTCAAGCTTTTTAATTTATTATTAACATGTAATTTTCTTAGCGGCAGGTTATAGAATAAACTAGGGCTACATGTATATCTGAATTTGTGTTACATGTATATCTGAATTTGTTTCAGTAGTGAAAGTAGCACCCTGCTCAACAAGTCCGGAAGTGAGCACATGTTTCAGACGATGGCCTTGGAGATAGAACAACTCTTGGCAAAGGTAAATTTCTAAGCAATTACAAAAAGGAATACATTTGTATTATAATATTATTCATGACCTACAATTATACATATAAATATTTATAATGTGACCGATCTCCATGTAGTTAGATGCAAAATGCATTTTTCTGAAATGCAGAATTGTCAAAACAACAACAAGATACCAACATTTGTCTTTATTAGTTTAACATGTATCTTAGCCCTTCAACATGTTTAACCGCCAAATTATTCAGTTGTAATTTTCACTCGCTTGAAGTTGTGTCTCGCTGACGCGATCCACAACTTCAAGCGAGTGAAAATTATTCAGATTTGACGAAATGGAGGTCAACTTTTTTCAAATATTGCTTATTTAAAGTCACATTTTATATTTAACATGTTTAAAATGTGGTACTTAATGTGGTATTAAAAACTGAAGAAACCGGTTATATTCAAGACTGGCGGTTAAAGGGTTAAACAACATATTTCATCAATTACTGAGGCATTTTATTTGGTTTAAAATTTATTTAGACATAAAAATATATACCTGGTATAGGTCCTGCAGGACAGTGGTAAAAACAATCATGTGCTACTGTTTTTGTGGGTCGCTACTAGTTTATTAAAACATTTAATCTTCTTATTTAATCCTTTTATTGTTTCTGTCACAGCTCACCGAACTCAATGACAAAATGTCTGACTACACCCAGAATTTGGGCGTTAACTCCCAAAGTGCAGCACTTCTCCATACATTACAGAGACACAGAGACATCCTGCAGGATTATTCTCACGAGTTTCAAAAGACAAGAGCAAATATCCAAACATACAGAGATCGTGAAAACCTACTTGGTTCAGTAAAGCGGGATATTGAGTATGTTTACCTCTATCTATCAGATCGAGATATAAAATCAGCATTAACATGGCTCATATTATTTTTGAAGTGTGCTACATTAACTTTATATGTATTTAACACAGTTTCCACTCTTGATTGAAAAAAAAATATATTACTCCTAAAGACATCTAATAATTCCTTGTAAATTTAATTAATTATATTTAGAATACATAATATAAATATATAATGTATTGTATAATATATATTGTAAATATTTGAACCATGTGATTAATCAATTTAATAACCTTTTTATTGAATGATAAATTTTATTTCAAATTCCTGCTATAGAAGGCAACATGCCATTTTTAACTGAACACACAATATATTGTTTTTCTTTACTTTTATTATTATTGTCAAATTTATATTGCGTCTTTTAGTCAGGGGAAGTTAAGGGATTTTTCAACAGAACCTAAAACAAATTCCTTACCAAAAAATTATTCTACCATCGCTTAGTATAGGGTCTTAGCTAACTTCTGACAATTTGTTTACGCTCAACTGTCATAGGAGGTTTTTTTACAGAGCAAAATGTAAGATGGCCGAAATCGCTAATAAAAAATATCGAAACCAGATATATTTTGTCATGGCATGCTAATTTACCCTACATTTGATCAGCCGTGGGTAGACAGTTACGTTAAATATAGTATTATTTATAAACGAAAATGATATCAACAGGAGAAAAATCAACATGGCTGTCAAAAACAGCAAAGCACGATAGTGATCAGTAAATGTTCAGGCTTGACTTTTTATTTTGTCTCTATTAGATGTATTTGTAATAAATATAGTATATGTGTAGTGCATGTAAAAACGTAGATTGGAATAAGTTAAGAGCTTTGTTGAGTAAAATGCTCCAGACAGTCAAATGTACTACGTGTAGTAACATAGATGTTGATCTGGTCTGGGAATGTTGGCTCTAGCCCTACGATGTTGCTAGAAAATCAAATGTACCCCCAGGGATTTACCACCTTGGTTTGACTCTGAAGTGAGACGTCTAAAAAGCAAGCTTGGACAATAGCTAATAAGTTTTAAAAATTTGAATTTATTTAGAAAAGTGAGAAATTAATTACATAAATTATTGCAGTTCAAGCACAACCAGTTCATTGCTGACTTGCCTGAAACACTAAAGGAAAACCCTAAACGATGCTGGTCGTATTGTAGATCGAAAACCCAAAAAATATGCATAGAACAAATTGTCATGAAGGTCTAAGCGCCGACAATCCCAATGATATGGCTTGTATGTTCAATACATATTTTGAATTAGCTTCTAATACCAACACTGGTGAGTCATTAGCTTTTGTGGTGGCTGAGATGGCTTTTAAAGTGACTGTGATGACTTCCTCAGTGGCCAAGATCAGTTTTTTGTGGCTGAGATCACTCTTAAAATGCCTGTGATCACTTCTTCAGTGGCTAAGATCACTTATATAATGGTTGAGATAACTTTTCAAGTTGCTGTGGTCAAGTCTACAGTGACCAAGATCACATTTGTAGTGAATGAGACAACCTTTAAAGTGGCTTCTTCAGTGGTAAATATAATCTTTGTAGTGACCGAGATCATTTCTTTGGTGGCTAACATCAGTTTCTTAGTGACCAAGAGCACCTTTGTGGTGGCTGAGATACGTTTTAAAGAGGCTGTGATTATTTCTTCAGTGGTCAATATCATTTATGTAGTGGGTGAGATAACTTTCAAAGTGGCTCTGATGACATCTTTGGAGGCCAAGTTCAGTTGTTTGTGGCCAAGGTCACCTTTGTAGTGGCTCAGATAACTTTTAAAGTGGCTTCGGTGGCTGACATCAGTTTGTTAGTGACAAAGATCACCTTTGTAGTGGCTGAGATAATTATTAAGGATGATGTAATCATTTCTTATGTGGCTAAGATCACTCTTATAGTGGCTGAGATAATTTGTAAAGTGGCTGTGGTCACTTCTTCCGTGGTCTTGATCCCTTTTGTAGTGGATAAGATAACTTTTAAAGTAGCCTCAGTGGCTGACATCAGTTTGTTTGTAGCCAAGATCACCTTTGTAGTGGCTGAGATAATTATTAGGTAGCACGTGATCACTTCTTCAGGTGCTTATGTAGTGGCCGCGATAACTTTGAAAGTGGTTGTGGTCACTTCTTTATTTGCCAAGATCACTTTTGTAGTGGATGAGACAGCGTTTAAAGTGGCTGTGATCACATTCTCAGTGGCAAAGATCATTTTTGTAGTGACTGCGATAACTTTGAAAGTGGCTGTGTCTTCTTCGGTGGCCAAGATCATTTTTGAGTCAGCGTTCACAACTGACAGTGATCTGGTGGGCCGAGACCACCAGAAATTATGTCGGACCACCAGAACATTCTATTCAGTAGTCCTGTGGACCACCAAAATATATAGCCCTATACACTACTCGCCGTCAGATTAACTTTTATCGCATGTTTTTTGCCGATTTCTCAGTCAATTCTCAACCGATTTTTATGAAATTTTGAAAAGCCTTTTTTCGAATCACCGCCAAATACTGATAAATCCATTAAACTGGTTAAATTAAAGTTTAAAAATTGAATTACATGCCAGATGGTCTAACTTTTGAGTATAGAATATTTTTTGATGAAAATTTCAGGGTATTCAGCAGATGACTCGTACAAAGTTTTGCAAAATTTCATGAAAATTGGTTGAGAATTGACAATCGGCGAAAAACATGCGATACAAGCTAATCTGACGGGGAGTATAATCAGAATCTTAACATGCTACACAGATATAAACAATCGTCGCAACTTGAGGGTGATAATACCACAAGCACTGTACCCTCTCCCACCCTTTTGACGCAACAAAATTTGTAATCATGAGTGGTATGAATTATTGACATTAAGATCGGTCATCATCCTTGAACTGTCTCCTGTAAGCCTTCTGTGGTTTTACAAAATTAATGATGTGGAAACACATCGCAAGCTTGAAAATATTTCAAGATTTCCAAGTGTTATAACGCTAGTTGTTGTTAGGACCACTGAAAAAATTTTCGGACCACCAGATCCTCTCAGCTGGTGGTCTTGTGGACCACTGCACATAAAAGTTTGTGTCAAACCCTGCTGAGATCACTTATAAAGTGGCCTCAGTGGCTGACATCAGTTTGTAAGTGGCCAAGATCACCTTCCCAGTGTCTGAGACAATTATTAAGGAAGATGTAATCACTTTTTAAAAGATCAGTAAATTATCTGTGATATTGACCGAGCTATAACTCAATATACATTTTTCGGTAATGGCGGCACAAATTTGCATAAAAATGGCACATGGGACATATTTCAGCTTGTTAACATAGCTAATCGTTTTCTGTGGGGTTTTTTCCAAGCTAGATACACCGATTAGAAGTATATTTCCGAAGGTGCACGGGAATCCTATTTTCTCGACTATCCAAAGGTTATGAAAATAATTTCAAATTATAGCAAAAATAATATGAACCATAAAAAATTTGAAAAACACAGAATGGAAAGTGAAATGTAGTTTAATTTGAGACAAAGACTACAGACAGGCACAAAAAATGTTCCATCAATGAAAAATTTTGCGGCCATTTTGATTTTTTTATGTCGTTTATTTATTTTGAAACAACTTCCAATCCTTTAATCAGCACATGTGTAAACAAATTGATGATTAATTATCACTCCCTATGTTATTTCTATGAGATCTTCGGCCATTCTGGATTTTACCCTCCTAAAAATCCTCCTATGAATATTCAGAGTAAACAAATTTTGTGTGGCTATTCCAGACCTTATACAGGACCGTGGTTCTAAAATATTTTGGTAAGGAATTTGTTCTAGGTTTTTTTCTAACTTTCCCTGACTATTTGTATATAATTTATATATTTATAGTGACTAATAATTTGTCAAGGTCTGGGGTACTTTGCTCGACAATATTTCATGTTCCCTTGTTTTTGTTTTATTAACAATATCCATCCATTATAATCTAGCTCCATAAATATATGTACTCAGTACTTTGAAATGCTAGTTTGATGACAGTCTAAGAGAAAAGTAAAAATCACAGACTTGATTCATAAGTTAATTTAGATTTAGGCTCTATGTCAAATATTAAGCTCACCATCACCAGCTAATTTCTTTACATAATTAAATTTTGTTATTTTTGCAGTGCGTATAAAAACAATTCCAGAACAGACATGTATCTGAAGGAGCATGATCATCTGAAAAAGTATGTTATACCTATCTTTGATTTTCTCAGTGATTATAACCTGCGAGGAATTTTTTTTCCTGATTATTAGTTCAAGAACTGTATAAAACATTTCCATTTGTACTGGTAGACATTTTTATTATTGTAACAAAAATTGAAATTACAGTTAGTGTAGTTAGTGTGAACAACCAATATGTTGAATTAATGAAAGATACGTAAAATATTTTGCATCTCAGTGTTTCATTGTGCTCTTTCCAACATGGCGCAGCGCCATGTTGCCTTTTTGTGAGCGCAATGTTGCCCTTCTTGGGTGTCATGTTACCCTTCATGTGCGCCATGTTGCATTTCTAATTGGAAACACCTAACTGGGTGCCCGGCGTGCATGATAAGATGCCCCTAATGATTAGTGGCGCCCATGCCCCTTTTGAATCCCAGATGAGACACTGCATCTTGCATTATTTTCTTCATTTCTGCAATTTAAAAAATGTTTGATGTGACTGATCCATTGGCTACATTTATTGATGTGTATTCTTGTATTGTTTCAGCTCTGAGAGATTGGTTGATGACCAGATTAGGTTGGTATTTTTCATGTTTAAATGTAAATAAATAATCTTTGGAAATATGTTGCAGTTGCCTGATGAGGCCATATACTTTGACTACATGTACTGCCGGATAATTTGAAGCTGCATAACTGTTTTGTTTATTTTAATTAAAAGATTAATCCATGGAGAATGGTGTTTTATTTTTTTATTTTACTGTTCCGGTTAATGAGTTATTAGGATTTAAGTTTGTTGTTTTTTAATATTGATGCCCCACCAAAACAGACCTGATCACAGCGGAGTAAGACACACTGTCTGTATTAGTCAGGACATTAAAAGTACCAGGTGGCAGATAACGGTCATCATTGAAAAAAGAGTGGAAGACTTTTAAAAATATAATTATTTTTTAAGTGATCATAGATACATTTCACAGTACAAAGTGTATTGTCTCATGTTGGTTAGACATATCTAGAAGTTATTACTTTGTGTGATATGAGTCATATCTGTATATTATGTCATGTTTAATTTAGGTAACGGTATAGAGAATGTCACTCACTTGAAAAATAGGACCCTGTTTTAGTATGGTGCTTTTAAGTGTGGGCCAGCATTTGAGCCTTTGGCCCGCCTTTAAGACGCTCTCCCCCGACCGTGGGAAAATGCAGTCCGAATTATCAGGACTATACCAAATTCAGTGATGTAAATAATCTTTTTTTCGCGCCGTCTCTCATTTGATATCTCACGGGCATTTCAAAATATAGTGACAATGCTATTCGAAAATATCAGACTATTTTATTTTATCGCTAGTCATCACATACAGTTATATAAATAGCGAAATGCGGTAAAATAAAATAATTGTAAAATAAACAGCCTTTTATTACGTTACCGGTAGCTGAGTTCCCAGCAAACAACAGGCATTCAACCATTGATGGGTCAATGTTGTACCAGCGTCATAGAAGCTGGACCAACATTGATTCATCATTGGGTCAGTGACTCGTGCTTGCTGAGTTATTATAGGGGTTGACCTTGTGTCAGGACACCAACCTGTGGTTTGTGTGAGCTTGGCATCGCAGCCAACACGAGGCATTGATCAGATGTCAAACTAATTCGAGGCCATTGTCTATGGCTCTGGGCCAACGTTAGACTGATGCGGCTCAACGTCTTGTGTTTGTTATTAAGGGGTTTGATGTTGGTCTAATGTAACATCATATTGGCCCACAATTAACCACTATTAGTATTACGAACATATTGTACACAGACGGTCCGATTTACCACACCATATAACTTGATGGTGTATCGCGTCGTGATCTAATCCAGCTACATTTACATCAATTTTTTGCATTTATAAAGCCTTTCAAAATATATGAATGATTGTGTTGAACATTTTAGGTTATTTACGTCGAAATAAACAAAACAGTTATGCAGCTTTAACTACTTAACTTGAAGTTGTATCTCACCATTGCTACCCAAGATTGTGTAAAGATTTCCCAACAAACATGAGATTTTGTCCTAAAATAGTTTTAATCTTCAGCCAATGTCGCAGATGGTGTGCTAGGATTGATAGAGCTATTGTTACAAGGTTTCGTGTTTGGTGGGTACATATGTGTGTGTGCATCGTGGCGCAATGGCTAGAGCGCGGAGCTTTGCCAATGTCGCTGTCTGCCGTGCGGTTTCGAATCCCGCTTGGTGCAGGATTTTCAGAGAAATATCATGTTTCTCCCCTCTCAATATTGGGACATTATTTCGATGTTGCGTCCTTGGGCAAGACACTTTACCCTCACATGCTTCACTTGACTCAGGTGTAAATGAGTACCTGGTAGGACAGAGATGGCAATGTGTGTGACCAGTTCCTAGCGCCGAAATGACTGCAAGTGCTGTATGCTCCAAAAGGGAGTCGGAATGGTACATGAATGAACAGGTCCAGTGACCAGGGGTAATATGTGTGAAGCACACAGAGCATTGTATGTGCGCTATATAAGAACTCACCATTATTATTATTATTATTATCCACTAAATACTAACAAGATCCCTCAACTACAATACATGTAGGTGACATTTTCAAGCTCGACTACAGTCGTTTTCAATTCTTTTTTCATTAGCTGTTTAAATCACAGTTATTGGGAACAAAATGTGTGTTTTAACATAAAGATTTGCAAATGTTTGGTCTAAACTTAAGCAAATATGAGTCATTTTCAGCCACTTGAAGTTGTTGGACCGCTAGCGAGACACAACTTCAAGTGGGTGAAGATTAAAATGATTTAATTCAGCGGTTTAAGAGTTGAAGTGTTCCTTTTGTTATCCTATCCACAGCAGTGGAATCGGTCAGAAAAATGAATCCACTGCTAAAAATTATTTTCAGTTTAATCTGTTAATAATGAAATGCTCTTGAGTTCATTGCATGTAAATTATGATTATAGCATTGCCATTGCAACGAAAGAAAATCTTCACGCTCAGAAGGGAGTCCTCAACAACATCACACAGAAAATGAACACCCTAGCGAGTATCCTTTTTCATATAGCTGCACCGGAAATAATTGTCATTGGTCGTCCTGAATAAATATTGTAGTTACTTTGGTCCCCGCTGAGCTAAATGATCCTATGTGCCACTTTAATGAGTAGCAGATAGGATCCTCTAGCTCTTAGACGGTGATGTAATCTTCCTCCAACTGTCATACACTATAAATTTCTCATCTACATTTTAAAGTTAGATTTTTGCAATACCTTTCTTATTTTCAGGGAGAACATCATTATGTTGTATAAGCTTCCCCAAATGCACCATATCATATCCCACCACTCACATTTTATTACAAAATCATCAATATTTATTTTTCCCTCACTGTTTCCTGCATTTTTTTGCAGGCTGATTATAGGATAATTTATATTTCCTTGACCTATTTTCAGATCGATTTCCAGTCATAAACAGCCTTGTACAGCGGATAAACTTCCGTAAACGTCGTGACTCTATTATACTGGGTTTGGTGATTTCACTCTGTCTGATCCTCCTACTGTTGTATGCGTTTCATTAGTACCACAAGCCGAAATCATATATTTGTATACAGAATGACAATACTGTGGAATTTTTTTCAAAGGAATATTAATTTACTTATCTCACTATTACACTCCTCCCCCCCCCCCGTTTCCCGATGGGCTGTAACCCTTTCAATCCTGAATTTACCATAGTCATCATCATCCACTACAAGCCGCGAATTGCTGCCGCAATTCTCGACTTGTAGTGAATGAAGATGACTTAATGTGGTTTAAAAATTCAAGAAAATTACCACGTAGTGTTAAACAAGTTTCATGGAAATTTTCGGTCTAAAACTCTCAGTTTTAGGAAAATTAAGTCTGTTTTCAGGGATGTAAAATGATGCTTTAATGCATCGTAGGGGCTTAAAGGGTTAATTGTTTAATATTAATGCCCTTGAATTTCTGGTGCACTACATGATCCGCAACTTCATGTGGATAAAGATTGCAAAATTGTGTTTAATTTTTTTTAAATGATTAAATTTTGTGTTCATGATTGTGTAATTAAAAAAAAATTATTTTAGATCCAACACTTAGTCTCCTATGATTATATATAATGAAAGGGGGAAATTGAATTAATGTAACTAAACTACACTACAGTTTTTTTTTTGAAATATATTGACAAGCTGCTGCCGTGCAAACGCAAAATGCAGTATCTGTTTACTTTACAAGTAAACATATACTGCCTTTGCGGAACAGTACAGATGTGTTTATACTTCATTGCAGTCTGTCCAAAAAAGGGAATAAATCAGTAAAATTTACTATAAATTTTTCTTTTGTAATTTACACATAGTGTAACTCTTAGAATGATGAAATATTTTTGTTTAAACCCTGGAGACCTAAAGTTTTTTTTCAGTTTAAAATCATCATAAATGTCTTAGTTAGTTCTTTCTGCTTCATTCGAATACCTATTTTATGGGCCTCCTGCCATCATGAATATTTTTTCTTTTACAGTGCGGGGATCAACTGTAGATGTCAGATTCTGACGTCTAAAGTCGCTCCCCGCACTGTAAGGGTTAATGTGCAAGATTTATTTATGGTTTTATTTTTTGTAATTGGAGCTATTTATCTCTCTGTAACCCCTACTCTCACACCAACTGTAAAGAATCATCTACTATCACATTAGCCCTCAACCCTTAGAGCGCTGAATTATTTTATATAAACCAAGGAAACCAAAGGGTTGTTTCAATTCGAAATCATAATAAGTGTCTTAGTTAGATCTTTCTGATTCATTTGAATACCTATGTTATGGGTCTACGGCTATTATGAATAGTTTTACTCTTACATTGCGGGGACCGACTTTAGTCGTCAGTATCTAAATACTTTAGTCATCTGTAGACGTCAGATACGACTTTAGTCGTCAGAATCTGACGTCTACAGACGTCAGATTCTGACGACTAAAGTTGGTCTCCGCACTGTAAGGGTTAAAGCTGTGAAATATTAAAGTAAACTATTCAGTGACTTCCAAGTTTTGTTATCGTAATCCACAGCTTTGATATCTAACTTGAAATTGAGGTCTGATACTTCATCAGTGTCACGAATTTAACCTTTTAAGTGCTAAGTACTACTATAATTATTTTTAGACTGTTACATTAGCAGGTTAAATAAAAGTTATGTGAATAAAATGTGTTTTTCAACATTTTTTTGGTCTCAAATTCTCAAGTAATTTTCACCCATTTGAAGCTGCGATTCCCGTAGCGAGACACAACTTCAAGTGGATGAAAAATTTAGTAAGCTAACTCAGCAGGTGGAGGGTTAAGACATATTTCATTTAAAATAAACTGGTTAGGCCTATATAAGTGCTGATCAGAGGAAGACTACCTTCAGGGCTCTAAGGGTTGATTTAATATGAAAGTGACTTTTTTGTCATATTTATTTCACATTATCTGCTTAGTCTGGAAGTCCTTGGGCAAATGTTGAAACAATGCAAGGACCCTGTAATGACATCTATACTAGGCCGTACTGTATGACTGAAAGCTGCCTACCCAATAAACAGGACTCATTAACCCAATGTTGGGCTAATGTTGTAGACGGTGGACCAACATTAGCCCAACATTGGTCAACACCTCGTTTTTACTGGTGATCAAGATAATGGAGGCTTTCTAGAAGAATTAGGCTGGTGAATTTGTATAGACTGAGTGTAATCGTGTGAAGGTAGACCTATGTGTCTGTTGTGGGAGTCGCCTCTGATTTTGTTGATGATTGTTCTCTAAAATTTCCTTTATCCGAAGGAGATTTAGCTGTGTGTTAAAGCTGTGCATGTTAATGCTTTCTTTTTCTGTGATGCCGCTATTTTTGTATTTAAACTATTACATGATCATCTAGGTACATACTATGTTTTCACACATATTGAGTGAATCATGTATGTATATATTATGACATTCTGAACACAGTATTTGTTTGGTAGACTATTATTTGGCCAACAGAATGTACTATCACGGTATTGTGCAATTGAGTGACAACTAACAATACTGTGACAGCTTTACCAATATTAATATATCAGCACAAGCCAGTTAAGAAACTCAGATGCAGATAATTTTTCAATCGACATAATTATGTCCTATCCCTTTCAATTTAACTGCAAGCATGTTTAAGTTAGTTTCTGCTATTACACTGATATTACTTTGGACACTATGTTTAACCCTTTAACCGCCGGTGCCGCATATAATATTTATTCGGGTTTTCATTTTTTATTAGCACATTAAATACCACCTTTTAAACATGTTAAAGATAAAATGTGACATCAATCAGCAATATTTGAAAACAGTTGACCTCCATTTTGTTAAATCTGAATAATTTTCACTCACTCGAAGTTGTGGATCGTGTCGGCGAGACACAACTACAAGTGGGTGAAAATTCAGATTGAATAATTTGGCGGTTAAAGGGGTAAATAAAAGAAAACACATGCAAACATTAGCTGACGATTGACACCAGTTTCATCTAATTTTTTTTGTCTGTAGGTGTATGCTCGGATTTTTTTTTTTAAAGGGCTCACCCCTTGCCAGACATCAACAAATGAGAAATGAATATTTAAAATCAGCTATAGAAAACTGGATTTTACTGTGAATTATTTTTAATACAATTTGTAATCTCCACCCACTCACATTGAGAGATCAATCATGTGCAGTTCTCCGTCACTGATATATTGAAAGGTAAAGATAAAAGACTGTGATAAATGTTGGTGCCTTGCATTGAGGTATTAATGGTGAATTCTAAACTGAAGCAAATCCATGATTATCGGCACTGAAAGTTAATGAATAGGTGTACATCGAAGTCAATAACTTCCAAATAGGATAGCTGTGAGCGTGAGTATATCACATTAGTAAATGACTTGGAAGTTTGCATGTTTGAATCCCATACAAGAGTCCAAAAATTGTGGTTAGTAACCTTTTTATACAGATGATGAAAGCTGTAATAAAATATGTTGTGTAATGAGAGTGTCAGACAATTCTAAGGAGATTTTTCAATTTTTACAAGCATATGTTTTATTCAAACGAGATATTATTAGATTGTGCCATACATTCCATTATTTACTTTCCACAATTTTAAGGCAACTTCGCAGATGTTTACCCACCATTCGGCAAATGCCATGTTAACATGATTTAGCATAATTTCCATTTTCTCTGATATTGCATATAGATCTGTAATTTACAGTTAATGTAATGACTATAATTAGTAGTATCCATATGATTTTTTTAGATAGTCACCATTACTAATTACTAATTGGGTTTCAATCATTTTCTGCTAATTGTACAATGTATTTTGGTACAATTGTTTCAATTCAAATGAGGCAAGGTACAAATCACAAGAGTGAGTATTTACCATAATCTTTGGTTAAAGTTTAATCACCGTGGTAATTTGGGTTGTATTTGTTTTAAATATTTTAAGTATTTCTTCAAAAATGTTTTTGAAGAGGAAAACATTTGAACTCAAAATACGCATGAAATGTCCCCTACTCCAAGTTGTGCTTTCCTGCCACAAACTACAACTTAGTAGTTGAAACTTTCATTTTTTTTATTTAGCACTTGAGGATTTATTTGTCAGATGGATATATTATAACAAATACATATAGTTAAGTGTTTTTGCAAAGCTCAAATACTGCTTACAGTGTCCTGTTTATGTGTATAGGCCATGTGCAAATATGATATATGTAACTATGATATGTATTATCATTTATTATCATCATCATTATCATCATCACCATCAACGTGGATACGTTATGTACATAGGGAATAAACTGTACAAATTTTGTAATAAAATAATATGAAACATGTGATGTAATTGAAGAAACAGTGTTGTATTTTTCTGCTTTCAAATTGCGATTATTTCAACCTTTACAACACTAAATAATAATAATAATAATAATAATGCAGCATGTCAGAGAGAAGCCATTGCCGTACAATTAGCCTGTGGTGACTTACGGTGTCCTCACGGTTCGTGATCGCTCTGTGATGTCCTCCAATATCACAGACCTTATTACCTACTGTGGGGGCACTGTAAGTCTTTAATTTTTGAGAATTTTTTGTGGTTTCATGATTTCTCTGGCCATACTGGCCGAAAAGTGAAGTAAAAAAGACATTTACTTACTTACTTAATGGTTTCTCTGTTCATTGTTTATGTCATTCATATTTATGTCTAAATGGGTTTACTTTTTTTGATTATAGTATATAGTATTATAGTATATATTATATATTTGTTTTGACAATGACACTGTTTTGACTTAGACTTGTAGTTTTTACACAATCACCCCAATTTCATGGAGATATAGTGACTTGAAAAGTCGTTCATTTTATAATCACTTCATATTTTACATTATTTATACTGATATTTTTATACCCATTAAACTGTGTTGTAGTGCAGGCGCTTCAACATGTCATCAGATTCGTTACATATAGGTGCCAGGAGCATCGTCATCTTATCATATCAAACACTTTAAACTGAATATTTTAGTACGAACATGCTTTTATTAGCTTTGTCTTTCCTTTACTACTTTAACTGTACAATACGGGATATTGTAATACCTGGAATTTTCACTTAAATGGCCATACTGGCCGAAAAGTGAAGTAAAGCAAATATTTTACTTACTTACTTACAACACTAAAATATTTTTGTATAAACCATTGAGACCAAAGCATTTTCTTTAATTTGAAATCATCATAAATGGCTTAGTTAGCTCTTTCCACTGAATTTAAATACCTATGATATGGGACTGCGGCCGTTATAATTGAACAAAAATATTTTAGTGCAGGGATCGACTTTAGACGTCAAAATCTGACATCTATGGACTATTATGATTGCAAATGCTGTTGCTTTTAAATATCGCAATACTTGATTGAGACATTTTCCAGTACCACCACCATATCCTGCTGATCTAGTTACCAAGCGTCGAAATATAAATACTAGGGATATCAATATGTATATGAAGGATAGCGGGAATTGAAAATAAACACATCGCCCGAACATATCGTGCACCTTCTGATTGCTAGAAAACTATGGCGTTCGTTTTTTCGGACAAAAGCCTTATTAGGAACATGGGCTTGCATAATTATTAGAAAGGTTATACACTATGTATACTAGCCGGTGGTAACAAGTTATTTAAAATATTAATGAAAGACAAAAAACGTTTAGACCTATTTACCAGCACCTAGCGCTGCACCTGCTAATAATTAAATCAGTGAAATATTCAATTCAATTCAATTAGTTTATTATACTGACAAGTACAAAATACAACAAAAACAACAAATATAATCAGTTTGAGTACCTAGCCCATGAGGCTTATTAGTCAGTTTATATTATAAATATGAATAAAAATGAGGTATAGGAACGAAGGGTGAGAATGTCATATCAATATACAATGGTGATGCTCCAGCGAACACACCCCATCGACCCAGCCTCCTTCTCAGGGCCACACTAGCATTTGACGCTAGTGGAAGGATAGTGGATCTGATGCATGAGAATGCATCGACCCGGCCCTAGCGACGGTCCAACGTCTACGTCCATCTCTCAAGCAGCACCGTAATCTTGTGTTCGCCGGAGTTTAACAATAGATCAGGTGTATTCAAACGTGAAATACTGGAAGCCACCGTTGGTTCAACGCTCAACGCGTGAGACGTTGGCGCAACACTGAAGCAGCAGATTATAAAATAACACCGGCTCGAAATATAATTATAAACATCTATGAGCCGGAACCTGCTGTACCTTTTACACAAAAATGATTTTTAAAAAATTATATACATATTCAAACGTGAAATAGTGTGTCAATTGCTGGGCCAACGTTCGAGGCGTTGGCGCAGCACTGACAGTACTGGGCCGATTACAGTCATATTGCACATACATGTTTTCTAAGGTCCCTAGTTGTGTCTTTTCAGATTTTTGGACCTTGACCTTGAAGTTGACCCAGCACTTTGACCTAATTTATGACATCGGTAAATCCGACTGAAAATTTTTACGGAATATAAAGAAAACCGCTCAAGATAGCTACACCATTACTATAAAACAAATTGTAAGGTTTCAGGAGAGGATGCATCTTGAAAAAATTCAAGTTGATAAAATTCAAAATGGCCGCCCATCGGCCATTATTCGCTTCGACAGGCCTGATATTGCGGAATATCACAAAAACCGCCCAAGATAGTTACACCATTACTATAAAACAAACTAATGTTTCAAAAGAGGATGCATCTTGAAAAATTTCAGGTCGATAAAATTGAAAATGGCCGCCTATCGGCCACTATTCACCTTGACAGGCTTCATATTGCGGACTATCATGAAAACCGCTCAACATAGCTACACCATTACTGTAAAACAAAGTGTAAGGTTTCAGGAGAGGATGTATTTTGAAAAATTTCAACTCTATCAAATACTATAAAACAAAATGTGAGATTTCAGAACAGGATGCATTTTGAAAAAAATCGACTTGATTAAATGTGATCCCTATTTATATTTGGATTACACTTGGAGGGTCAACGAGGATCTCTGTAGCAGTGATCATTATCCTATATTTATAGAGAGCAACAACTCTTTTGTTGAAGAAAGAGTGCAGCATTGGAGGCTGCACAGAGCAGATTGGGAGGCCTTCCAACAGTCTTGTGGGGAGAGCCTCACAATCTCTCAATTTGAGAATGAAGAGGGGGTTGATGACCCTATAGCCCTTTTTACAGCCAAGTTACACAATATAGCAGATAAAAGCATACCCAAAACCTCGACAGTTCCTAAAAAAATCGACAAACCCTGGTTCGATGAAGGTTGCCGAAAGGCAATAGACAAAAGGAAAAAATCCTTGCAAAAATTTAAAAAACCTCCAACTAGACAAAACCTTGACGGATATAAGAAAGATTACGCTAAAGCTCGCCGCACAATTAGTGAAGCCAAGCGTCAATCTTGGAGAGCATATGTCTCCACACTAAATAATAATACTTCGGCAAAACATACTTGGCAAATGTTGCGCAGAATCAGTGGCAAGAGGAAAGATAAAACCTATCAAGTACCTTGTCACCGATTCTGACACAATAACCAATAAAACGGATATTGCAGAAACGCTGGCGACATCCTTCGCTGCTAAATCATCGCCAGATCATTATCAGGAAAAATTTCGAAAGATTAGGGACAAGGAGAAGGAAAACACACTGGACTTTGAGTCAGATAATGACGAAAAGTACAATGTTTATTTCTCTGAACGAGAACTAATTAAATCTATCGCTCAGGCAACTGAGTCGGCAACTGGCACTGATGAAATTCACTACCAGTTTCTCAAACATTTGCCTGATGTATCACTTGATCTGTTGCTTCTACTCTTGAATGATCTGTGGCAATCTCAGGATTTCCCAGATGGATGGAGAGAAGCAACAGTGATCCCGATCCCTAAACCTGGAAAAGATCGAACAGAACATAATAATTATAGGCCAATAGCATTGACAAGTTGTATTTGCAAAATCATGGAGCGCATGATCAATCATCGTCTCACATGGTTTTTACAAGACAATAACATAATAACTAAATATCAATGTGGTTTTCAAAAAGGAAAAAGCACCACAGACCATTTGGTCAGACTGGAGACTTATATCCGTCAAGGTTTTGTTAAAAATCAACATACAGTTGGAATATTTTTTTATTTAGAAAAGGCCTATGATACCACATGGAAGGGTGGTATCATGAAAGATCTCCATGAAATGGACCTGAAGGGTAGATTACCCTTATTCATTGACAATTTTTTGAAGGGGAGAAAATTTAAGGTCTGCTTGGACAACACCCACTCTTGACTAAATCCACAGGAGGAGGGTGTCCCACAAGGTAGTATCCTTTCACCAACTCTATTTACCATTAAAATAAACAGTATAATTGATGCTTTACCGCAAGATATTGAAAAATCATTATATGTTGATGATCTGACTGTTTACTGCCAGTCAAGCAATATGGCAATAATTGAGCGGCGCCTGCAAGGTTGCCTCGATAAGTTGGTGACTTGTGCGGATGAGAACGGCTTTAAATTTTCTCCCACAAAAACTTTATGTGTACATTTTTGTAAAAAAATGGCTTACAGCCTGAGCCTTATCTCAAACTATATGGACAACAGCTTCCTGTTGAAGAGCAGGTCAAATTTCTTGGTCTTTTTTTCGACAAGAAGCTCAGTTTTATTCCACACATCCAATATATGAAAGATAAGTGTAGGAAAGCATTACAATTACTACGAGTTATATCCAGCAAGGATTGGGGTGGTGGCCGGACAACCTTACTGAGGATTTACCGGTCTCACATCAGATCCAAACTGGATTATGGTTGTATTGTTTATGGTTCAGCGAGACGATCGTACTTAGCAGTACTTGATCCAATCGCGAACCAAGGTTTGAGATTATGCTCAGGGGCATTTCGTACATCACCCATCGAAAGTCTTCAGGTGGAGACCGGTGAGCCCTCTTTAGAGACTCGCCGGTTGAAACTGAGCCTGCAATACTATATGAAAATGAAAGCAAATCCTGAGAACCCGGCATACTCGTGTGTTGTCAACCCTGAATACAAGAGATTGTTTAATAACAAGCAAAGGACTGCCATCGAATACATCTGGGATAGTAGTGACGAGGAGTTCATGATCATCACAGACTCGCTATCTTCATTGCAGGCTCTTAAGAGTCAAAAACTCAACAACCCAATTGTTTCCAATATTTTGCATATGTGTCACTACTTGTCTGGGCACACGGACATTGTTTTTTGCCGGGTACCCAGCCATATTGGAATACAGGGCAATGAACGGGCTGATGTTTTGGCCAAGGCTGCCCTGGATAAGACGAAACAGTTTTATTATATACCATATACTGATTTCAAGTACAACATCTCTGTCTACCTTGATGACATTTTGCAAGGTGAATGGAACATCAATGTCACCAGCAAATTGTTCGAGGTACAACCAATCATTAAGCGATCTTTTACACCAATGGAACGCCGAAGAGATGACGTTGTCTTATGCAGGGCCAGAATTGGCCATGCCTATTTCACAAACGGCTATTTATTGAGAGAAGAATTGCGACCTATGTGCTGCAATACTCGTCTCACTGTAAGACATGTCCTTCTCAGTTGTGCGAAATATGCGCACATTAGAAGGAAGTATTTTGCATTTAATTCCTTATTTGAGCTATTCAGGGACACCCCTGCTGGTTTTATTTTTCAGTTCCTTCGGGAATGTAACCTATATTCTAAGTTTTAATTATTAGACTTAGACTTGTAGTTTTTACACAATCACTCCAATTTCATAGAGATATAGTGACTTGATAAGTCGTTCATTTTATAATAACTTCATATTTTACATTATTTATACTGATATTTTTATACTCATTAAACTGTGGTGTAGTGCAGACGCTACAACATGTCATCAGACTCGTTACATATAGGAGCCAGGAGCATCGTCATCTTATCATATCAAACACTTTAAACTGAATATTTTAGTACGATCATGCTTTTATTGGCTTTGTCTTTCCTTTACTACTTTAACTATACAATATGGGATATTGTAATACCTGGAATTTTCACTTAAATGGCCATACTGGCCGAAAAGTGAAGTAAAGCAAATATATATTATTATTACTTGATTAAATTCAAAATGGCCGCTTATCGGCCATTATTCACTTTCACATGGCCGATATTTGGTAAACTGTTCTAGATGGCTAGAACATTACTATAAAACTAAATGTCAGATTTCAGAAGAGAATGCATTTTGAAAAAAAATCGACTTGATCAAATTCAAAATGGCTGCTTATCGGCCATTATTCATTTTCACATGGCCGATATTTGGTAAACTGTTAGATGGCTAGACCATTACTATAAAACAAAATATGAGTTTCGGGGGAGGATGCACCCTGGATTTGTTTAACTCTTATAAAAAAATGCGAGATTTCAGGAGGAGATGCATCTTGAAAAAATTTTACTCGATCAAATTCAAAATGGCCGCCTATCGGCCATTATTCACTTCCGCATGGCCGTTATTTGATAATTGCAATTTTATTTTAAAATATAGAAATTATTTTTTCTTGCCCTGAAAAATTGCGATACCAAGTCTAAAACATCAAGTTTAATCGTTTTTTAAATGAACAATTAAAAGCACCAAAAACCACACACAGAATTATACGTTACATTTTTTTATCGTTTTAACATTTCCCAGAATATCTGATATGTATTAGACATTTTTGTACAAATACTATATAAAATAAAAACATGCCCAATGAAATATAATAATGTAATTTCATTGTTGCTAACTGTTAATGGTCTTGATACATTCAGTATACGAGATATAAAGGTTTTTGAAAATAGTAGTGTATTTTTATTTTAGTTTTTTCCTGATAAGAACAGTAGCGTGTACATGTTCAAGACCCATTCAATATTGTTTAAGATAAACCTAGGCAATACAATAAATTATGTGTGTTATTGTAATATGACTTATTGTATCTACTATTTCACTAAACTTCACCAGCACAAAATCATTATCAGAATCAAAAGTAACATATTCTGTATTTGTGTGTATAATGGATGTTATTACACACTGCCACATTGAATAATCGAGGTTTTTTTTGTCTAAGCACATTTTTTATTATTTCTATAACGATATATGCTGAGTTTCTGTCATTTCATGCCTGTTGATTAATATTTCTAATAAAATTGCAAATTAAGTTACTAAAATACGTTACATAACTAACATAATTCATGTTATGATAAAGTAATGATACTAAATGTCACTATATCCAGTAAATAGTTGTATTATACAAAGTGTGAGTGTTTTGCATTTTTGTTACGAAACAGAATGCACTATTACAACATTGTTTAGTGAAGAGCAAAATACGTTACCAAAATGTAACGTATTTTGTGTAACGTACTCTGGACTTTTTTTTCTTTTTTGCACAATTGTAAAGCTGGTTTTAGTGGCCAAGCTAAATTTTTACTTAGTGCTTGGAGACATGACTAGTGAGTAACTAAAGGGCCATTTGTCGCTAAGTGTGCATATCACTATATCTTCAGTGTTTATGTAACGTATTCTGTTTTCTTAAAAAATAAATAGCGTCTGCTTGTTTTTATTGATTATTGCAAGAGTGGCACCGTAGTATCACTTAATTTTTCTTACATACCTACCTTAGATTACATATTCATCACACAGCAAGGAACTTTAGTTGACCTATAATTTTTGGCAGATAAAAACAACTAACTAGCTCAAATGTAACGTATTCTGTTATTTTGTGGCGACATGAACATTAGTTCAATTTTGCAAGGGACAATATACTACTTTTTGGAATTCTCTTTTTTAAGAAAATCACTACTATATGTTCGTTAAATTCAAACAATTTATCTTCCAAAAACTGCACCCACTCATGAACAGTGACCTGTCTAAGACAAAAAATTATGCCGGTGACATGCCGAAAATGTCATTTGTATTGCATTCCAGTTAAAAATGCATTCCACATAAAAGTGGTCGAAAGCACAATTTTTTCCTGTCTAGGCTATGGATAACTATACATTTTCTGAAAGATCTATGCATGAATTCAATGATAAAACTGGTTCAACAAAAGTGGAGGTCACTACAAACGAGAACACTGCTGGAGTCACATGATTCTTGAAGTGGCGGGCTTTGCTCATATCGAGACATGCTTTGAGTCTGAGCCACATGTACTCAAAAACTCAACAAAAATACAATGATTTGTTCAAGCCCTTCGTGATTTCTGAAATTATTTTATGCCCATACCTTATAAATGCCATCGGCATTGTGAAACTATTATTTTATCGCCCCTTTGTTATAACTGACTTGTAATCTAAGAGTTGAAGGGTTACCACATGTAACAATAAACCCATATTTAAATTATTTTCACCCCTCAGCCATTAAGGCTGTGGGGTATAGTGATCACCAGAAGAAGGTGGTCGGAAATTTAGCTCTTACTAAAAAGTTAACTGATGTATTTTGTTTATTTTTTACAGACAATCATGACCTATGTTCCTGGGCAATTCGTCCCATATATTTTTTTGGCACCAAGCCATAAGCGGCCATTTTCCAAGATGGCCGCCTGAAAAGCTTGTGGGCACGATAACTTATAACCCGTTGGTTGGATTGCATTCAAGTTGTTCTCTAGGTATTTCTGATAGTCATTGCCCCTTCTTTTTTTCTATTGTTCCCAGTCGGGATTATCTCGCTGAAAAACGAGTGGACTAGATTTCACCCTGCATTATTAAACGTCTATCAGTGATTATTTTTTAATAATGTAGAGTGTGAGGTCAACTCAGAAACACTGCCGCGTTCTCTGTCTGTGACGCCGTAGTATACCCATTTTCTCTACAGGTTGGGTTGGATACCCCTCTTTATAGTAAAAATGACGTTCACACAACGTTGTATAAATTATGGGCCAACGGTGTAAACATTAGACCAACAATAAATTGCGGAGCGTTCACACATAGTTTTCCGTGTAATTATACGCCTTTCATATAATATATAATTAAACGTCATTTCAAATAGTTATGATATATAATTATACATTGTAAGTCATTTCAAATACTTTGAAAAACAAAACCCAATAAACAAGAGCCGTTGACCCAAAGTTGTTTGAATGTTGGGCCAACGTCGCAGACAGTGGACCAACATTCAAACAACTTTGGTTCAATGCATCTTGTTTGCTGGGAAGAACAGAAAATAGCATGTGTAATAATATTCATGTTATGACCCAACAAACACGAGACGTTGAGCCAATGCCGCTTTAATGTTGGCCCATTATCTGCGAGGCTGGCCCAGCATCTCGTGTTTGTTGCGAATCGCCTATTAAAAGAATTGCGAAAATATATATTTTTTAATAATAGGACAATAATTTATGAAGGGAGAATTACAAATAACCACTTACAACATGACATTTAAAAATAATTACAAAATTCTTATAATCTTCGCTTAGATCTACATAAAATTATTAAGCTATGTTTTGTTGCTTTCACAATTAGGGCCTATTTCTTCGGTACACTATAGCGCAGAATTTTTGGATGCAAATTTTTGCTTCCAGATCATAATCACTTATACCAAATACCATCTTTTTTTTTATATTGTCCTTTTATATTTTCTATTAACCTTGCCAATAATTACACATACTCCATACTCCATACTTGAATTTTGAATCAAACATAAATTTAATTCATTCCACTTCTCATCGAACTACTATGATATTACCAAAAATGGTATTAATAGCATGGTAGTCTATATTACCAAAAACGGTATTAATAGCATGGTAGTCTATATTACCAAAAACGATATTAATAGCATGGTAGTCTTTTAACTTTCAACTGTATTTCATTGATCGAATGACAATAATGCCTAATGTAGTAGGCCTATTTGTAAGCCTTTGAAGTGGAACCATGCACGATTTTGTTTCCTAAAGTAAAAAAAGCATTTTAGCATGCAAGAACTTCATTTGAATATCCTAGTTCGTTTCCCTTCTTAAATAGCCCAATGATATTCAAAACTATCAGCGAGTCATAGTTTGTAATATAGTCTAGCGGAACCATATGTAAATTATCACAAATAGCGATGTGTTTATGCTTCCATTTGCTTGGTATATCTATCAAGTGTGATTTGCTCCAGTAAATTGAAGCCATTGTAATATTGTAATTAAGTTTTATTTGGACATTTGCTGATTCCAGCACTGCAGAAGATAATAATAAATATGACACATGTGTATGAGGCTTTCAATGTCATATTATCTACATGAATCATCTGTTTGCTAAAACAGTATAATGCATACATTATTGAATGACTGAATGAATGAATGAATGAATAAATGAATGAATGAATGAATTATTGAATTATTGAATTATTGAATGAATGAATGAATGAATGAATGAATGAATGAATGAATGAATGAATGAATGAATGAATGAATGAATGAATGAATGTGGAAGCAGCGAAATTGAATTTTAGCTATGAATAAATATCACTTATGAATATGTGCCATTTGTATACCTATGGCGATGTAAATGGTCTAATTTCGAATTTTTGACACTTTTATTCGTAGGAATGACACTAAAGCAGAAACAATAAATGCGAATAATTTTCATTTAAGGCTCATTTAAATTACCTTATTTTTGTCACGTAAATATGATACATGTACCCAATGCATGTACTCTAAATACTTAATTTCCAAATGGTAATTAAAGTATCATAAAAACGTTTTTAGACATTTTCATTTTATGATATTTTTTGTAATATTAAAGATTGTGTAATTGTGACGACAGTAAATAAATAAGAATCTGATAGGGCTGAGGATTTTAACTAGAAAAATAGTTGTCATTGGTTTTTATTTAAAAATAAACATGCATTATTTATTAAAATTATATAAAATACCAATTTCAAATAAAACGTTTTATCATTTGAATGTTTTTTTCCTCGTGTATACACCTAGTATATTTATTCTAGATATGCATGCGCAAAGTTGAAAGGTTTTTGTAGCATTTGTAGATCTATAATAGAATATAATTTGTTAAATATTTATTGTAGGGCATGGTGATTGAAGTGTCAAAATGACGTTTTCAGGACATGTTTATGTTTAGTTAATGTTTCGAATATGAAAGCTTAGATAATATCCCAAGATAAAAAATAAAGAAATTTATTTTGCAAGGGCGTTGAAGCGAAATCGTCTTTTTAGAAGGCTTTCAGAACGCAGCCCCAGGCTTATTCATGTAAGCGTAATTAATATTACTTCTTAATAATACCATTTTTTTGGAACTGGTTATTACATTTATCGGTGGTTCTGAGAGGAGGGTTTTCATATCTAGCCCATGGACTAACATGTTAGAGACAAACTTTATTGATGCGATGTTGGAAAATATGGCACAGTTATCTATTTCTTCTCAAAATGTAGATCGACTGAGACCGATGTGATATGGGGTGATATCAATTGAAAGCGACGTGACAAAGGCTGACTGACATCAACGCGATATGGGTTGATTCCGACTCTATAATAGCCAATATCAGCGAACTCCCAGGTGATTGCGACGCGGTATGGGCTGATACCGATTCAGTATTGTGGAAAGCATTGTCTCAGATCATTCGCTGAGGGCTCGAATTTAGAATTCCGTGTCTGGAGAGCATTGTCATCTGATTTTTCTAATCTCATCATCCTAATTACGGCGCACTCTCATCCTAATTACGGCGCACTCCAAAACGTTTTTTTCTTATGTTTTTTCTTACGTTTTTTTCTAATAATCATGATAATCTCGAAGTCATGCTGTTCAAATTCAAAAGTATTTTCATGATTATATATAAGTCGCAACAAAATCAACTATGTAAATCGTGCGTACATTCATGTCAACATTCCTATCCCGTAATAGGAAACTTTGAAGAAACATATTGTTATTCCAAGACTGTTATAATGTAGAAGGTTTTATTAATTCCAAGAATTATTATGTTTTACAAATAAAATAAATATAATATGGGCCACAACAAAATCAACTATGCAAATTGACATTGAGGTGGGTCATATTCCATAATAGAAGACTTCAAAGTTCTAAAAGACAAATTGTTATCCTAGACTGTTTATGAAATAGGATGTTTTATTAATTCCTTAGCCAAGGTGGTATTTTATAAAACAAGCTTGTTCTGCTTACATATAAATACAGACTCGTTATATCATCTGAACATAGATAAGTCGCCTTTTTTATATCACTCAATAAAATACATTTTTCTGTTTAAATATATAGATGGATATTTTATTGACATAGATAAAAGGGTCTACATGCGTATTTGTCATCGTAATATATGTACATGTATATACAATAGAATAGGGGCATATGCTCAGCTTGGTGAAATAACACGAAAATAATTCACATACAGAATTAAAATATTTAGCGGCATTGCCATAAGAAAACATTGGACATTTTGAAAATGTAAATGATGACTACTTATAATAAAATGGAATGGCATCACCAAGATATGAAGACAAATGTTTCTGCAAATCAGATACAAAGGGCAAATTATTAGCGGAATAAATTTATAAAGAACTTTCATTTAATTCACTATTTTAATCTTTCTCAAGATAAAATCAAGCATTTATACATGAAGCTGACAATTATGTGGCATTATTTATTGATTTAAGTGTCGATTTTATGTATATTTGAAGAGTGGCAGTATTTCAGAATTTTCTCCGGGCTCCTCTCACTGAAATCGTCTCTCTAGCATAAACAAAATTAACGTGAAGCAGATATATCAAAATAGAAAAAAATAAGTAATTAACTGAATCCATATACAATTAACTAAAATAATAACCAACATAATACATACGAAATTGACTAAATAACCAAATAAATAGCTAAACAAATATATATATAAATAAAAACTTTAATAATTATCTTAATGAATAATTACCTAAGTAGATAAATACATATATAAATCTATGCACAATTAACTAAAATAATAACTAACATAATAAATATGAAATTAAGTAAAAAAGCAAACAGAAAGTATTACTTACAAATGAATCCTACACATAGTTCACATGCTCCGGTTCCTCGTCGATTAAAATGGTTGTTGACCACACGATTCAGACCGATATAAATATTGGTGGGGAATGTAAACATTTCGTCACTTGTACTCTTGGCAATCAGTTTACCGTCCAGCAGCACTTCCAGGTAATTTGTTTTCAGGGTAATTTGTAGGAAACCACTTATAATGCGATTGTTAGTTTGGACCAGGAGCTGACCATTAGCTCTGTAGATTAGTAAAGCTGAATTCGAATTATGGATTTCTCGTGTCCCAGATCCACCTGTAACAGGATAATTGTTTCAAATGTTTAAAGCGTCTCTGGTCTTTGTCAAGTGGGGTTTGATCACACAATTTTTAACGTAAATGGACGGAAAGTACTTTATGGTCTAAACAGTCACATACTTTCTTTGTTATACATTTAAAATGTCGTATTTGGTCAATCAATCAATCAATCAATCAATCAATCAATCAATCAATCAATCAATCAATCAATCAATCAATCAATCAATCAATCAATCAATCAATCAATCAATCAATCAATCAATCAATCAATCAATCAATCAATCAATCAATCAATCAATCAATCAATCAATCAATCAATCAATCAATCAATCAATCAATCAATCAATCAATCAATCAATCAATCAATCAATCAATCAATCAATCAATCAATCAATCAATCAATCAATCAATCAATCAATCAATCAATCAATCAATCAATCAATCAATCAATCAATCAATCAATCAATCAATCAATCAATCAATCAAAGTAATTAATTAATTAGTCTATCATTTTTTTATGTTTTAGGCCTATAACGAAATGGATCTAACATTGCAAAATTTTAGTAAAGGGATAGTACGTAAGAAAGGGAGGTGACTACTCTGGCCGTTTGCTTTTAAATACATTACAATGCATATGTAGGAATTGGAGCTTCACACATTAATTAATTATTCCATCATTGTTTTGTGTTTTGTGATAAACTACTGACTATGTTAGCTAGCTAATCCGTTAATTTTGAATACGTTACCACAAACACATTAAACGCGGTAAATGATTTTTGCTGATTTCTCACTCAATTCTCAAGCAATAATTATTGTCATTGAATTTTACAAGCACTATTTTCTAGTGATGCCCTGAAGATATCGACGAAAAATATTGTATAGCTTAAAAGTTAGTCAATTTAACATGTAGTAAATAAATAAAAAATGTCGCCCTCTATAAAAGTAGTCGCAGCATGACTAGACATTAGTGTGCGTGCAAAATATTATGAAAATTGATTCAAAATTTACTGAGGAATCTGCGAAATTCATTCACCCTGCATGGTACATGTATATGAATTTAATGTGAATATAGTCTGGCGTTTTGCTTTTGAATACGTTACAATGAACATGTACGAAGCTGATCGCTTAATAATTTTAATGGTTCGTTTGTTTTGAATACATGTAGAAGGAGTGAAGACTTAGCAAACTCTTATTTTTAATCTGTTTTATTTCACACCAAGGCGGTGTAACTGTTCTAGGGGCTGCGCGAACATCTTCCCGCACGCACGAAAATAAATGTTCACGCAGCCAAATCACGTACGTGTCTTTGTGGTGTAGGCCTATAACCGGCTTTACCAACTTAGAGACCCATCCTAAATATATTCGCGCTGTTTTTTTTGTTACATAGGGCCATATCTTTTCGCATATATGCGGCTTGAATGCTATGCAAGTATGCATATACAGTCTGTAAAACCACGTGATACTTTTTGATTGCGGGATTTCTTAATGTGGCGATATCGTTTTATTAATACTTCTCCTGCTAAGTAAATTTATTTAGGTTTTCAACCACTTGAGGTTGTGTCTCGCTACCGCGATCCACAACCTCAAGTGGTTGATTTTTACTGATATGTGTTTAATTCGAGATCACACATTAACAAATATTGATGTTTAAAGAGTCATTCATTCCCAATAACAATGATTTAATCGGCTAATAAAACGGATTAAAAACAACTGTTAGCAGGGTAAGGGTTAATAATAAGTGACACTCACCAAATCCGTTGGTTCAGAGGTTGGAGACATGGAAGGAGAATCTCGTGGGGTTTAAAAGGTCAATTTGAATCACAACTTCTGATCGCAAAATTTAAAGCTTATGGTGTTCAGGATCAGTCAATCAAAATTATTAAATCATACCTCTCAGATCGTGAGCAACGTGTCCGGATAGGCAACGTGCACAGTTCATGGAAAACCACCATTAAGGGAGTGCCACAAGGTTCAGTTCTTGGTCCAATTTTCTTTAACGTATTCATAAATGACATTTTCTACTTTATTAAACGAGCACGCCTCACAAATTATGCAGATGACAACACTCTATCTTTTGCACATCCAAATTTTCAAATTGTAAAATCATGCCTCGAAGCCGAGGCAGCAAAAGCTATATGGTGGTTTTCCATTAACTTAATGCAAGCAAATCCTGAAAAATTTCAGCTGATATTTTTTAATTGTAAAGTTGATTATCCAGTGATACTAGACGGCTGTATAATTAAACCTGAAAAAGTAGTAAAACTTTTAGGCATTACTATTGATGAAAATTTGAGTTTTTCGATACACACAGAAGAAATTTGTAAGAAAGCTGGCAGACAGCTGAGCGCTCTGAGAAGATTGTCTTTTTATCTTGACAGCAAGGCTAAATTGGCCCTTTTCAGAGCGTTCATCCTCAGTCACTTTCAATACTGTTCAGCCGTCTGGTATCACTGTACTGCTCCACATGCTCGATGTATGGAAAAGATTCAGGAGAGGGCTCTAAAGTGTGTTTATTCCAACCATACCGCCTCATATGAGTCCCTCCTGAATAAAGCTCGCCTGCCATCTCTGGAAGTTGGGAGACAAATGAACATCGCAATTCAGACTTTTAAAATTCTTAATGATTTATCACCGACATACCTCCTGGAACTGATTGAAAAACGCTGTCGCACCCGTAATTTAAGAAATTCTAAAAATATCCTGAAAATTCCTCTCATGAAGAGGGTGCGACATGGAACAAATCCCTTTTGCTTTTTGGCCCCCAAAATCTGGAACTCTTTGCCAGAGGCATTGAGAATTACCAGAGACCTGAAAACTTTCAGAGATGGCCTGCGAGCTTATTTTTCTCTTTAATTGAGAGTACAATAGAGGTAGGTCCCTTGACAAAGTCATGTGATATATTTATTTAATTATCGATAAATGCGAAATGTTTTACACAACTTTTATTCATATAATTTTCTCATATACAGCACAAGTTTTTCTTATTTAATCTTTTATCTACTTTTATGTGCCAAAATGTATTATGTAATTTTTACCAGCTAATTTATATTCTCATATACATTATAAGTATTATTGTAAATAATTCTTACTCACGTTTTTACATTTCATGTTAACTTCCTGCCAGCCAACCTGCTTGTTTTAATTGTTATCCTTTATTGTTCATTTTACATGTCGCTTGACTAGCTGATTACAGCTAATGTTATATGTTTTTACTTTGCGAGTGGAAATAAAACTTATCTTATCTTATCTTACTCCATTTGCGGAAGAGGAATCCATTCTCAACACAGCATTGGCGTTGCAGATTCCGCCAGTGGTCGCAGTCGGGTAGCTGCTCCATGTAATGTCAGGGTCGTTTGATGCCGGAATGGCCCAGTTATTGGGATAGAGTTGTGCCGTGTACCCTAAAAACAAAGAAACATATTGAGGGTAGCACCTACAGTACAACACTACCGCTGTTGACGCTCTAATATACATGCCAGCGGATACATTTGACAGTTTTCTCTTGAAGGAATTTTATTGAAATATCTGGTTAATAAATTCTGTTCTAATAGCTGGTATATAAATGCGACAATGGTGTGCTAAGAGTATTAATGTTTATCTATTATACTAAAATTAATATAGACTACATAAATTGTATAATTTAAAATAAAATACGGCTACGAAGCCAAGCTGATTTCTTTGAATAATTTTGCGCTTGTCAGTGACTGTTAGTATATTATCTGATTATGTTGCAAAAACATAAAATGGAAACTTCAGAAAAATGCCCATTACAGCACTGATCCATGATGCTTTTTATGTATGTGCCCCACACCATGTTTGTATAGTTTACGTCAAGCAAAAAAAGAACTACAAAATAAATGCATCGTACCTGCCGCGTAATGCACCGTCACTAAACACAGAAATAACACGCAGCACTGCAACCAGTTCATGGTGTTACTAGGTTACCTAAAAAATAAAATATCACAGTTTTGTTCCACACTACGACGTCATGTTACAAGATTATGGTATATCCTACTTAATATTTTACATCGTACATTCCGTTGAAATTGAAAGGATCCTACAAAACATGAGCCGATGGCCCAACACCTGATGCTTGCTTGGATGACCGGACATGTATGAGAGATACACAATTTCAATACAAACGTGACGATATACATGATATACAGTCATGATATACTTAACATGCTTAGCTGGTAGTCTGAGCGTAGAGCTGGATTTATGTCCCGTTCGATTCGCACCGATCTTAAACCGGTTTACAAATCCAGAGCGCTTGATTCGCACCGATCAGTCCAAACTAGAGCCGGATTGACCAAGCCATCAAACATGCCTGGCAAGCCCGGCCAATTTCATTTAGTAATGTGGATCAGGGGACCAGAATAACCATCAAATCTGCTCGCATGAAAGTTTGGTAGTTTGGATCTCGAATGCGTCTACCAAACAAGACGTTTCTTTAATTCAAACTACTTTTAGATTGGCGATAAATTTAGATCTGGAACCGGATTGCCAAACCAGCTCGGTTTTTGTGGCTCAAATTATTTTTAGATTGGCTTAAAAAGGCATCGTTACGAGGCAATTACTGTAATGCTATCATTTGATGGCGTTCGTTTCAGGTGTACAAACCGAAGCAAACCGGATCACTATACTATTCTAAGGTCGATCCGAATCAAACTTGGTCTTAGTCGTCCTCACCTTGTTTCACTCAGGGGTGCAGTTGAATTCGTAGTGTTGGATGCCTTGGGAAGCAATCGCCAGATGTCAGATCTTTCTTTTCAACGTCTTTTCTTTTTTCCGAAGGCGTTGGATATTTTTCAATTGCAACCACAACCTCTTTTATATCATTTTTTCTAGGATTTATCGCATTTGACAGACCAATCACAGTTCGAGACGATGTTATTTCCCGGTGGATCTTGACAATATGTCCTCGTAGGAGTTATCAACCCGATGTTTGTTTAATGCTGGCCCAGCGTGACAGACGGTGGAACAACTATAAATCAGCATTTAGTCAATGTCTTATAATCGCTGGTATTTCCTTGTAGAAATTATGTTTTTTTGCAACTCAAATAAAGAAAGGCATTGACTCAATGTTTTTTCAATGTTGGGCCGGCGTTGCAGACTGCGGGCCATTATAAGTTCAACGTCTCTTGTACACCAGGAAAGAATGACAATTTTTTACGCTTCGATCGTCACTGGCACCATTATTACAATATCATGCTTTCCAAGCAAACACGATATGTTGACATAATGTTGGTTTTATGTTGTTCAGCACCGTAGACGCTGGACCAGCGTTAATCAAACATTAAGTGAGCGCCTCGTGTTCGTTGGGTTGTAAACTAGTGGACCCAGCAAACACGAGACGTTGTACCAATGTTATTTTTATGTTGGGACGGTGGCCCAACATTAAAACAACATTGGATCAATGTCTCGTGTTTGTTGGGGTATTTGACAGTATTTCCTTGCATAAAATTATATGCCCGGTAAACTCGGCAGTCTGTCCCAATTTTGTTTTAATGTTGGCCATGCGTTAAAGATGATGGACCAATATAAAAACAATATTGGGTCAATATTTCGTTTCTGCTGGCCGTTTTCCAAATCACAAAAACGCGAGGCATCTATTCAATGCTAGTTCAATACTGGGCCATCATAGTGCCAACGTCTATTTTACAAAAGGAAATAAAGAGTTGAGTAAAGTTTTTTCACAATTCGACCATCACAATATACAAGAACATTTTATATAGTCGCATTTTGGTATAAGAACGAGCGATACTCAGGCTGTTAAATTCTGGGGACTAAACCTATAATATTTTAACATTTTTTATATAAACAAGAGACCAAAAAGGTTTTTTCAATTTGAAATCATCATAAATGTCTTAGCTCTCTCTGCTTTATTTGAATATGTGATGGGTCTACATTCATTAAAAATGTTTTACTGACAATTACTAGAAATTACAATTCCATTAGAATTAATCAATAGATATGTTTTACTTTACAAAAGATTCATTTTAGCTCATATTTCCTACATTATTGTATTTCTCACCTACATTATTATTAATCACGAGGCAAATTCACTTAAGTCCGGTGTAATGTTGGCCCAACGTTGGAGACGTTGGAATAAATCACGAAGAGGCTGTAATCAACGTGCTGCAGTGGTTACGCCAAAGGCCTGTCACGCAGGAGCTTGTGGTTCGTCCCCAGCAAACTCGACACATAGACCCAATGTTAGTCCAACGTTGGTCCACCGTCTACGACGTTGGCCCAACAACATTGGTCTAACATTGGGTCTATGTGTCGTGTTTGCTGGGCTCCCCGCTCTGGTATTCAGGTTTCGAAGAAACTAAATATTTTGGCACAGCCGTAAAAAATCCACATAGTAGAGGGCCTCCTGGTCCGAAAATATGTCGGGATACGATTTTTTTTATATTTAAGAGCTGCAGCGGTTCCATTGTCACGACAACCATCTACATAGCACACACGATTATGCTGCCCCAATAATGGTTCAATTGTTGGGCCAGCGTCGCAGACGATCGACCAACATTGAACCATCATTGGGTCTGCGGATCGCATTTGTTTATTAGTACAAAAAGAGAAGGTACATCCTGGCGGATTATTACCATTATTTATAATTATTACAATTATTTATGACCTCATGTAAAATTTAATTCTAATGATTACATAGCTAATTTAAAATATTTAAAATCTTACAAAACGAAAAGTAATACAACCACAAGACGTCGAATCAATGTTAGTTTAACGTTGATCCACTGTCTACGACGCTGACGCCGCTGGGCCAACGTTAAACCAATGTTGGTTTAACGTTGGTCCACCGTCGACGACGCTGGACCAATGATAAAACAACATTGATCCAGCGTCGTCCGTCTGCTGGGAATAATCACGTACACCAAGCGGCGACTCCAGTTGTTCTGTAAACTGCATATGAATAATATCAGAGATTCATAAAACATCTTTTGTTTTAACGTTGGGCGACGTCGTTGACGGTGGATCGTAGTTGAAACAGCAATGGTTCAATGTCACGTGTTTCATGGGTTTAATTAAACAATTGTTATCAGCCATATTTTTATTAGTCACACTACGGTTACCATGGTTACCACTCTCGATAATTTTTATTAATCACCAGGCCTAGTCACTCATCACGATGTATATTTTCATACCACAGAGATGTTTCTGTACACAGAATTATCAACTTGCCATTATATGCTGTTTACAATGTAGGTGGTCGGCGGCGTGTCTGTGTTCTGAGCGTGCGGCCCGACATAGCCAGGTGTAACAGTTTCAGATTCTCCCCCTGTTCAGATTCCCCCCGGGGGTAATCTGAAGCTAATTTCAAGTTAACCCCTCTAGTTTCAAATTACCTCCTCAATTTCACCGGTTAACTTTCAATGATGACAATAAATAGTATTTTATATTGTCATGACATGGCATTGGCACATTTTTCAGAGACATTTTAATCTCCATAGGTATAACCCTTTTTTTTAACTCTTGGGCAACCAAACACAAATAATATGTTAACAGGAGGTTTAAAATAACTTTAATCTTCATATAACCCTTTGACTCTATGGGAACTAACATAAAAACTGTTTGTGCGAGGTCTTGAAACAATTATATCTCTATGTAACAATTTCTATGACAACTAGTAAAAAAGAAAATGTTATTGGCATGATGTTTGAAAATGAAATGAATCGGGCTTTAGGCCACCTTTGTGCACATATATGCTAAACTGGGCCAGGAGAACCTCCTGAGGATGGTGAGATGATTGAGATGACACTGTCCTCCAGACACAGGATTCGAAATTCGAGCCCTGGCGGTATGAGGCCGAGCACGCTACCTCTCGGTCACGGAGGCTCCCCACAATACTGACTTTCACACGTGGATGGGGAAGAAACATTTCATGTTCCTTTCAAACCGCCGATACCGGGAACCGAACCCCGAACTCTAGCGTGAAAGGCAGCGGTGGTAACCACTACCCTAGGGCCCCCGCCCATGATGTTTGAAAACACTTTAATCTCCATATAGCCTTATGATCTCTAGGGTCAACTGACGAAAAAATAGTCTCGCGCAGTCATTGTCGTTATTATTTATTGATGTTCCCGCCTGTTTGAAAGACTGGTGCCAAACTATCTATTTTCGTAGGACTCTAAAGTTATTTTCACTGATAAAATATAAGACACATTGAGCCTTAGGGGTTAATGCAGATGACCAGAGAACTGAAGAGGTCAATCTATATTACGAGGAAGCTTAAGGGGTTGATGCAGATGATATACGCACAGGGGCCTACCTTGCCCGCATGCTTACAATATACGCAATGCCAGTCATTTCCGGTGCATAAAAAGTCGAACAAAACACACTTGTGAACGTTGACCACGTTGCGCATGTAGGTGGCCCACCATGTGTACTCAGCGAATCGTTTACTATAATCTGGGTCTAACGGTACTTAAAAAGTTACCAATAAGAGATATTTGGCATGTAGACCCTAGAAAAGGGGGGGGGGTAGAAATAGATTTGTCTAGTATCAAAATACCGGGGGTACTTTGAAACTTGTTTCAACGTACCCCCCCGCTCCCGGTACGCTGAAACTAGTTTCAACGTACCCCCGGGGGGTAATCTGAAGCTGGGGGAGGTAACTTAAAACTGGCCTTTTTCTACGTACCCCCGGTATGCTGAAATGTATACTGAAATGTAATGTAATGTAATTTTCTACAATGTATACTGAAATGTAATGTAATGTAATATTCTACAATGTATACTGAAATGTAATGTAATGTAATATTCTACAATGTATACTGAAATGTAATGTAATGTAATATTCTACTGTATAACATCTCAGGCTGCCACGTCACTAAATTGGACCAACTGAACACTAAAGGCTAAACCAATGCTGGCTTAATGTTGGACCAGCCTTGTGGATGCTGGACGAGCCATAAGCCGGCATTAGTTGAACGTCTTGTGTGTTTTTGTGGAGAGGGGAGTGACGCACGTGAGCTGGAAGTGCCGCAGAAAAGCGCGGCCAGTCTGACACGTCAACTTTAGAAAAACGGGGGGGGGGGAGAGGGGTGAAGATATTCTCTCAGATAGAAGACAAAAAAATCAGGTAGGCCAATTTATAAATTTGGGTAAGCAGAACTATTAATTATGCACAAACCTTTGTGGCTCCAGGGGTCGCTGTGACTGCGATTCAATCAAATCAAATCTCATCATTTACAAGGAGGTACCCACGGCCTATTTAACCTGTCTATCAAGAGGTACCACTTTCCTATTTAGCCTTTATCTTTAAGGATGTATATCTGACCTATTTAGTCTATCTATGGTAATACAGACTCTTTGTCTTCGATGACATACCCCCAGACTATTTATCCTATATTTGGAGTGACATAAATACAAATTTATTTAGCTGAACATTGAACGTTTCCATGAATTCAAAATAAGTAAATGAAGCGGACTCCAACAACTAAATGGGATTTCTGAGATTTGAACTTCTGACATTTGAGCCTGATAAACATTTTAGAGCAGTGCTTAGAAATTCACTTATATATTATATTTATTGTTTTCACAGTATTTAATTATTCAAGTTCACTACAGAGATATAATTTTAATCTGCTCGTTTAGCTGGTAGGCTTAACGTTATTTCCGTCACGGTTATTTTCCAGCCTATATATCGTCGCCTCGGAGCTAAAGGATCCTATCTGCCACTCTAACGAGTGTCAGATAGGATCCTTTAGCTCCGAGGCGACGATATTCTGATTGCTTCACCTGACGTTACAGTTACACGTGGATATTCTGATCCGACCCTTCCAGAAAACACAGCAGGCCAACGCTGGCCCAAAGATGTGCCAACGATGCAGACATTGTGCCAGCGTTGGACAATGCCTAGTATGCGTTGTAATCCCTCTCATCCCTCTTATAGCCCCTTGGAGAAAAACGTTAATGTGTCACCTTCTCAGAACGCGTGCAGAAGGTGGGAATTAATTTAGGTCTACGTACAGGCACATGTGCTGTTCAAATTAAAATTTAGTTACTTTTATCCAAACATTTAAAAATTAACACTGAAGTATTTTGTATTCAGACAAATATCTTGTTTTCTGGTTAAAAAGGACAGCAATTGAATGCAGCTTGGGGTTTCAAGACGAAACTCATTTTTAACTTGACGAAATAAAACGTTCACTTTGAAGACCTCAGCTAATTTAATATCATTTTCTGCAATTTGAAGTTTTAAATTTAATTTAATTATGGTTTTGTAACGGACAGTATACTGGACATTACGGGTTGACTGTCTTAGCTCTATTCAACGATTGTTAAGGCATTTTTCAGTAGTTTATAGTATACAACGGTTTTTACACAACTAGGACCTGCTGAATCCGAATCTGCCGTATACCAAGCTGGATTTTGATTTTAAGCCCTTGAAATCGCAAAAAAACAAAATGGCCGCGATTCGCGTCTGCAACTCAGCTACATTCCCCAGAAAAGGTATATTTCTTTTACAATATATATTTTTAGACTGAATAAATATATAAATAAAATTGTAGTATTTAATAAATTGTTATAAAACAGCATCTGAAACATTTTTGTGTTCATTTTATCTGTTTACATATGCAAATTTTTACCGCCATTACATATAAATCAATAAAAGGCGATAAATATGAAACCATTCATGGTAGCCTACAGTCATAAATAATATGTCCAATTGCATGTTTTCATTGTCACAGATTATAATCAAAGACATAGAAAGAATATTTATTTTGGTAATTCCAGGATACATGGTATTCCACTGTAACCAATCGTGATCGAAAATGATGTATGCTCATAGTAAATGAATAAAAGCCCTATATGTCCATTTTACATGTTTAGTAGCTCATAGTATTAGTCCAAGAGCTGGGGGGGGGGGGGGGGGTAATTGTGTTGAAAGGTCCATACGATCCAAGAGTTCCACCTATAGTGAAATTTTCTCAGCAATCCGAATCTGCGCGTCTTATAAAAATCATCCTGCCCAAAAGTACCGTAAAAACCATTTAAACACTAGTACCGTCAAAATCGCAAACCGCGATTTGAAATATTGCGTATGAAGTGATTGTTTGCTAAAACTGTCGTCATTTTCTTTTAAATAATTTTTAAATTATTTATTATCACTCACATATGATACAGGCTTTCACATGGATGTAAAATATTTTGTGTCTGATTAATGACAAATGCACAATATAGCTTTAAGTTGGTATTTTAACACGTAATTTTACCCATTTTTCATACTTTTTCAGTAAATAGAAAAAATACTTTTCTCTCAGCCGATTTTTGTACAGTATACATGTTTAGTTTTGATTCAAACATGTTCTAGAACTATTGTTGACTTAAAATTAGCCCATTTGGAATACAAATAATGAGTTATGTGAACATATTACTCGCTTTTTCGGTTAGACTTAAAATTAGCTCGCTTTTCTTCAGGCTCGGGAAAATTGACCATATCTCACATTATTGCCAACTGAGTAGTCAAATTTTGAGCTATATCAATATATTTGATATCAATAGAAAACTACTGGCACAGGCTTTCACATGGATGTAAAATATTTTGTGTCTGATATTTGACAAATGCACAAGAGAGATTTAAGTTGGTATTTTAACCCTTAATTTGACCTATTTTCTTACTTTTTCAGTAAATAGACAAAATACTTATCTCTCAGCTGATTTTTGTATAGTATAAATGTTTAGTTTTGATTCAAACATGTTCTAGAACTATTGTTGATTTAAAATTAATCCATTTGGAATAAAAATAATGAGTTATGTGAACATATTACATGCTTTTTTGGCTGGACGTAAATGTGCGCGCTTTTCTTTGGGATCAGGAAAATTGTATGTATCTCACAGTTCTGCCCAATGAGTAGTCAAATTTTGTCCTATATCAATATATTTGATATCAATAGAAAGCTACTGGCACAGGCCACGGATGTAAAATATGTTGTGTCTAATCTTTAACAAATGCACAAGATAGCTAGAAGTTGGTACTTTAACACTTAAATTTATCTATTTTTCATTCTTTTTCAGTACATAGTCAAAATACTTTTCTCCGAACTGATTTTTGTGTATAAAAATTATTTAGTTTTGATTCAAACATGTTCTAGAATTATTGTTGACTTAAAATGAACCCATTTGGAATAAAAAATAATGAGCTATTTGAACATATTACAGAATTTTTGGGTTGGATGTAAAATTTGTCATTTTTCTTCCAGCCCGGGGTAATTGACAGTGTTCCACATTTTTGCCCAATGAGTACTGGGTATCCAAAATAAAAAAAACTGTACAAACATCTTTGATATCAGTTAAAAGTAACTATCAAGGGCTTTAACGTGTATACATAATATTTTATTTCTGTTAAATATGAAATGTACACAAATTAAGGGCTAACTTTGTTTTTTATCCCTGCATTTGAACAATTTCCAAAGTTTTCTTAGTCAATAGCAGCAAGACTTCTCGCTCATATTAACTTTATATGGTATAAATGTTTGTTATTACTTTTACATTCTCTGGAGCCATTTTTCAAAAGTTAGCTTGATGACTGAAGAAGTGATCTCAGCCATTTTTAAAGTTATCTCAGCCACTACAAAAGTGATCTTCGCCACTGAAGAAGTGATCACAGCGACTTTAAAAGTTATCTCAGTCACTACAAAAGTGATCTTGACCATTGAAGAAGTGAATATAACCACTTTAAAAGTTACCTCAACCACTACAAAAGCTATCTTTGGCACTGAAGAAGTGAATACAGCGACTTTAAAAGTTATTTCAGCCACCACAAAACATGTTTGAATCAAAACTAAACATTTATACTGTACGAAAATCGGCTGAGAGAAAAGTGTTTTGTCTATTTACTGAAAAAGTATGAAAAATGGGTAAAATTACGTGTTAAAATACCAACTTAAAGCTATATTGTGCATTTGTCATTGATCAGACACAAAATATTTTACATCCATGTGAAAGCCTGTGTCATATGTGAGTGATAATAAATATTTTAAAAATTATTTAAAAGAAAATGACGACAGTTTTAGCAAACAATCACTTCATACGCAATATTTCTAATTGCGGTTTGCGATTTTGACGGTACTAGTGTTTACAGGGTTTTTACGGTACTTTTGGACAGGATGATTTTTGTAAGACGCGCAGATTCGGATTCCTGAGAAAATTTCACTATAAGTGGAACTCTTGCATCGTATGGACCTTTCAACACAAATACCCCCCCCCCCCCCTAGTTATGGGACTATATACAGATATAGGCCGGTTTCTACACTACAGTTTAGACCTGCTGAATCTGAATCTGCTCCATACCAGGCTCACTTTTACTGGTTAATTGAAAATGGACAATAAGACAATAGCTATCAAGACGATAGTTATAATTGTGAGTGTAATTGATCATTGTTGATGGTGAATTAATATTTTGCACTTAATGTATGTCCTATGTCAATAATACAGCAAAACTAATAAATTACAGTACATTAAGAAACATATTGTCGAAAAAACATAATTAATATCCACCAACGTAGAGAATTTGTTAACTTTAATCCACCAACACACAGGAACAATCAAGTAGACACTATGTAAGTATACTAGTGGTCTAGAGGCAATCCGTTTAATTTAAATTTAACAACATAATGGGACAATCAAGTAAATATGGCAAGCAAAGTAAATATAATCACACTCGTCTGGCAGTTTGACTATTTTAATCCACAAAAAAACACTACTACATATTCATACAGTTCCCTCAAAATGTGCAAATACCTGTGCACCTTAATTGCACCCACACTTCATAGATGCACATCATGTGGTGCAACATCATGCAACTCCATGCATTACTCTGCAATGTACTCAGGTTTTAGTACATCTCCTATCAATGTCCATCCTAGCGATGTTGGATCTGGAAGAAGCGGACTAAGATTTATAGCTTGCATTTATAGCTTAACGATTGGTAATGGGCTCTTTTGACCATGTTGACGTGAAAACTGAAAGCGTCACTAGTGGGTGGCAATAGATCAGGTCTGGTACCTTTTTAAACAAATGGGCCCGAGCCATATGTGGTCACATCAGAAACTTTATATACTTTGCATTATGAATAATTCGGCATTTACAATAGCTCCAGTAAGTGGTTCCTGTCCAAGACCAAATATCAGCTCGCTATACTTAAATAATAAAATAATATCCAGGGTCGTCTTCTTGCCATGACCACACATATAGGAAGGTGTATCAGAGCCCGTCCGAGCATGATCTGGCACAAGGAACTTCTCGCCGTGTGGCTCCAAACCGCGTGCCATGATTATCTGTCTGATGGGAAGATACATTGATCTTTTATGTGTTCCTGCTTTGATCCAAATACTTTGTGATGTTATGCTATCTACGTGAGCTAAAAGCAGAAGTACCGCGAGCAGATACTACTAGCATGTCTGACTCAGATGAAGTGCAGTCTGTTATTATACGAGTGTCACTCTCTTCATGAGAACATCTCAGTTGCGTGATGTCAAATGAAGAGTCATTGAATTTAACATCTTCTTCAAGCATCAATCCACCCCAACTACTACAATCGTATCTACTGGAGCTCGCTGGATAATCTCCTCAGAAAATAACCTTATTGTCTGGAACAGAACGAAAACCTTGCCAATCATGAGTAAATGAACGTTTTTGGTCTCGATATTCCTGCGTATGGGCTCCTCCTATTTCTAGTACCTGGTTTAAAAGATAGCATATTGTATCTGTCAAATAATCTATGCGATTGTAATATCTACCTGATGCATAAATGTAATTAACAAATGTATCTGATCACCAAATAATGATGCATTCTGTGTTTTACCCAAGGTAACCACAAGAGCTTTACCATCAATAATATTATTAGGGTTGATTGCTCAGAAATTTGTAAACTTTCTGGACATTTCACAGCTTTGGTAAATGCGGCTGTCCGTACTGATTTTTGTCCAACTCGGAAACTCTCATCCATCTCAAACAAGGATAAAGGCACAAGAAGGAGCTCATGACTGAGAGTTTCAGGTAAGTTAATTTTTCGACCAGCTTCTAATGCAATGACAAGTCGCTGAAGGGCAGATCCATCTACTTGTACTGTGTTGTAATTTGAAGTAGGCCTACATTGTTTTTGAAGAACATTTTTTTTATAAAGACTACCAAACGTAAGTTCATTGCATTTTTTTAATGGGTTCGTAAAGTGTGATATCGTTGAAAGATATGCCTTTAGTTACAATATTTTATATTATGTTACAGGGTAGTTTATCTACATTGAATACATAAGAGCTTGTCAATAAAATTGGTTTTTTGACTTGTTGTTCATCAACTGAATCTCTATTCCGCATACTAGTGGCAGATTCTTTGTGTGATAGCCATCATCAAGGGACATACCATATAGCAACCTTGTGCTGATAGCTATTTCAATACGAAGATTGAAAGAAAGTGCCCATCAGCTAAGGCAGTTATCGTCTTTGTTATCTCCCCTCTTTTATCTGTACCATTACGCCACTCTTGTGCCTGATCAGGTTCCCTATTCTGTGTATTTAATCTGGTAATTGATTCATATCAGCCAAACATATAACTCTTACTTTGCATAATTCGTATCATCATACCTATGAAAATACGGTAGCATGTAACGGAATGCAAGCAAATGCAGGTCCCATATTCCATCTCTTTGAGATCAGATAAACATCAACAACACTTTTACCATCTGAAGAAAATCCCACCAAAACATAAAATTAGGATCTGACCGATGACTGTTGACAAAATGCGATAAGATGTTGCAGAATTTATCTTCTGAGAGAACCCTAATAAAAGCGCGTCATAATCTTCTACATTTCTTAGCCATTTTTCATAACAATGTCTTCATTTTGAATACATTTTAAAAGTTGTGGTAGAATTATCTGCCACAGGGCCTATGAAGTAATTTCATGTGCACAGACAGCTTTTGAAAAATCTTTGCCAGCCATTACATTTTCAGCTGTCTTCTGTTCACACTTTGAGAAGCCCTGATGACTGCATATGTAGACCCAACATTTTTATATAAATAAGGAACTCCTGATATTCAGCTGTAGACCACTTGAGCATCATTATAAGCTTACAATATAAAGCTTCGTCCACTGTTAGGAATACATATGCTTTCCCTAATTTTATCAACCACAAATTTTCACCTCACCAGTGTTGAGTGTATCTACATCATGTGCTGGAGCTGAGATAAGAGGCATATGGTTTCTGTAGGTTCCACATCAGAAATGTTCTTGGTTGAACTGGCTCCACCCAATACGTGGTGTATCTGAAGTGTGACGCTTCCAGATAAATGCAAACTCTTTTGCAGTAGCGGTTACAGATATTAAAAATAGCAAAACTACAAAAATATGACATAGGATGACATAGGATTTAAGCAAATATTTGCATCCAGAATTGCTCATTGACCATGAAAATATTGGCATAGACACTGCATTCATCCCGCAATTATGAGTGGTTGAGTAGTTATAACGATATATGCAAATTACGCTAATGGCGGCCTAAATTGTCATATTTATTAAAAAAAATAACATATTTAAAAAAATACTACAGCATTTTTAGATCATTTTGATGTTAATAAGACTATCAAACAGAGCGAAATTGACAATGTATCTAAGTTTTCAATAAAAAATACAGTTTTTTCTTGCGCAAATGGCGGTCATATTGTTTTTTAAAATTCAAGGATTAAAAAGTGAAAATCCAGCTTGGTATACAGCGGATTCGGATTCAGCGGGTCCGAATTGTGTAAAAACCGTGGTCCAGAATAAGCTACTAAAAAATTCCTAACAATTTGAATTTGATGGAAATGGAACAAGACTATCTGGGAAAAAGTCTATATACATCGGGGACAATGTCATTTAGGTTGACCCAATGTTGAATCGATGTTAACACATGACATGTTTGATTTTATAGCAGTCAAATTATAATCAAATCATTAAAATCTTTTATGTGTAAATGTTGCAAACATATTCAACGTTTTTTCTACCTTTTAACCATGTTAAAACTCACATTCTTGACGGATTTGTAAATCTATTTAATGAATTAAAAACCATTTCTAGGTAGGTT
>OZ024903.1:29321003-29331003 GCA_964017125.1 Flabesymbios commensalis
AACAATAAAACAACATTATATCTATGTCTTGTTTGCGCGGGTGTATGGCGGTTGGGCATCCACCCTCTCAGGCTGGTTTATGTTCTCTTCTTTATTTCCTTGTTCATATTTTTTTATTACTTAGAAAATTAAAATCACCACATACAATAACTGGTCACCATATTGTACTGTGAACTGCAATGTGAATATGGGTTCAGGTGAGGTATTATCAAACGAAAAGATAAAAATAATATTCCTACCTTGACATATTCTTGATGCTGAGAATACACTGTCGTTGGTAGTTCCAGTTGCAAGTGACAGAAAATACATAACCACGTAACATATCCGCATTCTATTTTCCCGGGAGCAGCTGGCGTCAGGAGCTGGGACCATCCCCCTAAGAATCATAACCAAGTAAACACAACACATTTGTATAACATTTGTACAATGTGGACCAACGTCGAAGACGTTGTGTCGACGTTGCACAAATGTTATACAAATGTTTTGTATTTACTGGGAAAATGCAGCTTATCTTAACTGTCTCCTATTTCCATTAGAAAAGTTAAGATTTATCTAAACTTTTCTGATGGAAATGAGAGAAGATAATTCACTCTATTGTGGAATAATTGTATATTTACACAAAAAGTGACACCTATACCATAGTAGAGAAACGCTACTTTCGGAACTAGGCATACCAATAAACATATAAGCGTGATAATTTTAAGGGGGGACGGTGGGGTGATGTCAAATCCCCTATTTAAGTAAGTGTATTATTGGAACATGATACAATACACATATTTCATTTGCAGTAGCTTTAAGCGGTCCAGCTGCAATATCAACCATTTATACTAAAATGTGGAAACCATTTATTCACATTCTAACCCAGCAGGCACAGTCACGTAGAATACACGCGGAATGTGAGTGATTGTGACACGTGGAATTAAAATAGAAAACAAGTTGAAAATGCAAACTCGTTTCACGTGTTTATATAATATTTTTTTCACATGTTAATGCCAACCTAAGATACATGTGAATGAACCATGTGTTTTCTACGTGTTATTGCCCCCTATAATACATGTGAATGAATCATGTGCTTTCTAGGTCTTAATGCCACCTATGATACATGTGAATGAACCATGTGTTTTCCACGTGTTAATGTCACCTACGTGAATAAACCATGTGTTTTACACTGATGTAAAATTGTATTATTATAAAAAATAATAATATCAAATTACTTAATTCACCATTCCTGCACTTCCACCTCTGACATTTATCTGAAACATACATGAAATATCACACGTCAAATTATCATTGTCAACATTATTTTGTTTTATCAGACCACTCAGCTGTGGAGGTCTTTCTAATTTGGGCAATCATATTGTCAACCCATTATTGTCATTTGCAAGATTTATTGGCGCCCATCAGCAGGTGCCTTATTTCTTCAAGTGTTCCCCTTAGATTAAACTTATATAAAGGGGAATCGTCTGTCCTAACATAATATAATATGGTCTATGCAGCACATCATTTCCGAATTAAAGGATTATTATAATAAACACCAACTTTAAAAAGGATACTTATTTAAAAATATAATTTAAAGCCGAGTTTTAAGGTTTCACACAACTAATAGATACTTACGGGGGGGGGGGGGGGGGGCGATCAACGATGAGTTCAGGCCATACATTAAAACTGCAGAAGTCTATACTGGCGTAATAACGTACATTTTAATTATATAATTAGGCCTAATCTAACAAAGAGGTCCATATGTGACAGGTGTTGAGCTATTCAGGTACGAGCCTAGGCAGCACCAGCAAACACACAACATTTAAAAATGGTGGCTTAATGACGTTCCGGGCTCACCATTTATCCAGGAAACAAAAATCACGTGTAATACGCATGGATGAGTATTATATAAAATGTAGGCCTAACTATCCAGATCACACTCGATACGTCTACCCGATGTTGTTTTATTGTTGGACCATCGTCTGCGACGTTGGTCAAGCAATGAAACAACATTAGGTGAACGTGTCGTGTGTGTATGGTATGGCAGTTGAAGATACACCACCCCCCCCCCTCCGAGCTCAATGTATTTCCTTGTTTTTAGTTCCTTCTTTATATTCTTCATTGCTGTATGTAAAACATTAAAATCACCAACTACAACAACAAGTGAGTCTGTCCCCAGCATAAACGAGGCATCGACCCAATGTTGTACCAGTGTTTGGCCAGCGTCGTAGGACGCTGGCCAAACACTGGTACAGCATTGGGTCGATGTCTCGTGTTTGCTGGGTCAGTTTGTGTGATAGAATAAAATATTTGTGAATCGATCTAGGATCGCACACTGCAAGATGAACCTATGGTATCGTCATATTGGTAGCAAAAGGTCGTATCTGCCACCTTGTATATGACATGAGTAATTTTAAATAATACAGATTGTATCATATCACATATCGGTAAATTGACGTAAACAATCATCAGACCTCATGCTATTAACCCTTTAACCGCCGGTGCCGCATATATTCGGGTTTTCATTTTTTATTAGCACATTAAGTATCACATTTTAAATATGTTAAAGATAAAGTGTGACATCAACCAGCAAGATTGGAAAATAGTTGACCACCATTTTTGTCAAATCTGAATAATTATCACTCACTTGAAGTTGTGGATCGCGTCAGCGAGACACAATGTCAACCATACACCATGATGTGTAATCTGACAACTAGCTCATCCCTTCAACTATTTGATGATACACGAGGCCTACATCTCAATTGTAAAAAAAGAATTAATTTTACTCACATTTTTACACAAATGTTTAATTTGAAATACATTTCGTTCTCAAACTGTACATTTAAAATTCATTTCAATTGCAAATTATCTAAAAATGTTCCAATAACGTATATCATATTTGAGAAAAATAATTTACAAGTTATCACAGCACGTGTTCTGTGTCCCTTTACAAATCTGCTAATTTTATATCTTTCGGCAAATTTAATCAAAATTGTTTTTCAATCTTCTTTTCAGGTTGTCAAAAGTATTACAATTATATTTCTTAACGATAACTTATTGGAATTAATACCAGCCGGCCTTTTTCATAACCTGGATAATTTGAGGCTGCTAACTTTGAATAATAATAGATTAGTGGTAATCGAGCTTAATACATTCACAACAATATCTTGTTTGAAGCTAATAACTGTTGGCAAAGGTATTTTTGTTGCATGTTATCAGCAAATGTAAGTTGTAAGCTCCCAAAAACATCCCCAGAGATTTGCTACCGTTTCAGTCTAGTTCACACATATGTATCAGCTGTGCCTGTTGGTTTGACACTGGTAGTTTATTTCAGGTGGATTTATTTTCGCTTATTCACTCATAATTGTGAACCGAAATTAAGAATTAAGCAAGCATTTGCTCAGAATATGTCATTTTCTGGTTTTGTAACCACTGCGTGCTTGTTTGTACTATTGGTTTCAAACAGTCAGCTATTGGAACGTCATTATGAATACACACAGATATTCAAATCAAACATAACCTGTTTTGCTTTAGCAGTCATCCATTTTGTTGGATTTCAGTCTTGGTTTTTGTTTGCTATCGCACTTGATATTTTTCGAGCATTTAGTTGTTATTCTCCATTTCTTATCCTTAAACACAGCAGGATGGCTTAAGCTCGCCTCATTTGCTGCATCATTTCGTCTATAAGTTGTTTGGCTGGAGCCTACATTTTCCACATCAACCTTTTTTACTCTGGCACTAGATATATTATACTAAGTGAAATCTGCAGCTTTTTCGATCCAAATTATATCTTAAATGAGATAGTTTATGCAAATACAAGCAATTGCTGTGGCATAATAGTTTTTTATATAGCAATATTTATAATTGTAAAGAGAAAACGCATGCAAAACCCAATCATGTCAACTGAGAAAAATACCTTTTTATTGTTAAAACTGTTAAGAAATGTGTCGGTTTATTTACTTTCGTGGAGTATGCTAGTTACTATGTTATGTCTGAAATATTTTGTACAATTTATCATATCTGACGTGACATTGACGTTGGTGGTAATACTTTTGCTATAACCAAGTCCATGTTTGACTACACTAATTCACATTTGTACAGCGTACAAAGAAAGGCAGACGAAGTTTGTTTATCAAAAAAAAGTGTAATACAAATGATTTTGCTGCTGCATGATGTATAATAATCTTACACAAAATTATTGTAGAATTTATGCTATTTAATAAAACAACAATCCTGAAAAATTATATTCTGGATAAAAATGGCCTCTTTAATCTAACTACATAGCCATACCGACAAACGAGCGGAGGCAGACACCGGAAGTTAGTATAATCTAACATGATTATCAATATATGGCGTTGGCGAAAATATTTGAATATATACGAGCAGTAGGCATATAGTTACGATATTGTATATAGATTTGTGCTATGACAAACGAGCAAGACAATTATACACACAATACAAGTGGTAGTATATAATATAACTTTGAGAAAAATCTTCGGTCGGTTAAAATCTTAAATATATGACGCTACGCTATATAATCGTTCAGTTTTAATTCAACTGGTTTCTGGCAAAGTATAATGTACCACATGGGAGAATATCCCCTGTCTGTCGCATAAAAAAATCCATACTAAAATTACGAGAATCCAACCAAAACATCCGCACAAAATAATCCAATGTACCTCAAGAAATGAATTCGCAAAAATAACTGCAGAGCTACTACCAAATGAATAGTCAATTTATTAGGCAAAAATAGACGTGTAATCTTAGGTCCAACTCTAAGCTATGCTATTCGTGGTTGGGTTGGTTTTCGATTTTTATTAGCTTCTTTATAGCCAGCTACATTTGAGGAAACAACGGTACAAATCATTTTGAAAAAATATCAAGTTACATAATAAATTTTATAATCATCTTCCCGCTTCCATCCGAAGTTATTTGTTTGTTTATTTGTTATTTTATTTTTTTCTGACCGTTTTCATATCCTCTTCAACAACATATGATCTTGTTTAGATTTTGTCAATATTATGTAATTTGTATATAATGATACAAGAGTCATAGTTAACATTTAATTTAGTAGTCTAAGATAAATGTGAACATTTCTCATGTAGATTGTTTTTGATAGGTTTTGGTTTGTGTGAACAATTACTAGATTGCTATTGATAAATTTCGTTAATATAAAATTATTATATAATTTATTATATAATTTGTATGTATGGTTCACATTTAAATAGTAGATTATCTCAATTAGAGACATGTAATTTGTATGTAATGTTACAAGACATATTAGTGATCTGATTGTGTGACCTGATTCGGCAAGATTAAATGAACAAAAACGGGAAGTGAAGCCCTATTTCTTTGTAGTATGTTTAATTCATGGCTTATTTTAATAAACAATTTTTACCATTTTCTGTGTTTTTTTGTACGATATGTAGCTCAACAAACATTCAGTTTCTAATAATTGTAGAATTTGTTGTACTTCTCGTGGAGTAGTCTTAACCCTTTGTCCAATAAGTTATCTGACTTAGATTTTCACCCACTTGAAGTTTCGTGCTCATTAACCCATTAACCGCCAAGCCATTTTAATTCGAATTTTCACTCACTTGAAGTTGTGGGACGCGTCACTGCAAGTGGGAGAGTATTTATATTTGACAAATGGAAATGAGTCGGGCTTTAGGCCACTGTTGTGCACATGCAGGCTAAATTAGGCCAGGAGAACATCCTGAGGATGGTGATATGAGTGAGATGACACTGCCCTCCAGACAAAGGATACGAAATTCTAACCCTAGAGGTCTGAGGCTGAGCACGCTACCTCGGGACCGGTGGTCAAAGGGTTAAAGAAATTAACAGGTGTTGTACATGTTGTACGTGCACAAGTCCAGTCTGCTGGCGTAAAGTAGATGCAGCTGTAGGCTTGGCTGCACTAGCTCTCTTTATACGTCAGATTATGACCTATGAAGACGGTCCACGCGCTGAAAGGGTTAAAACGTATTTTTCTTTTTTCTTTTTTAAATCTTTGCAAAATATAATTGGCTGAATAACTTCATTAGATATGAATAATTGGTTGCGTACATTGATCCCTATTGGACAAAAATAGTATTGCCATTTAACCAATATTTATTACTGTATAGGTCTAATGGTGCCATCTTAGCTGTGTATCAGGTTACCAGGTTACCCTGTTGTGTCTGCTTATCTATTCATTAGCTTTCACTAATCAACACTATTAATTATAAGCATACAAATATAACGTATAACATTTCACATAGTTTATCAGAGTACAATGTTCAAAAAGGTTCAAATCTAGCTTGTGTCAATATTTACTTTGGATGTAGATGTGGCTGTGGAGATCATGTTAGTATAAAGACTTCCATTGTCATCATTCATTGTTGATTGACGTTGTATCATTCACTTCCTTTTTGCTCAAGTGAGCTCTTGAGCCGATGTTGTTTCGTTGCTTGCTTGCTGGAGCACTGATATTGTATATGATAACAATGGTAAGGAGACAAATAAATTGCAGTTTGAATAAATAAGCGTTCTTGAAAATTGAGTTACCGTCATCGCGATATGGCAGATATAGTCACCGAGAAAAAAGTTTGTTTGTTTACTGCCAATGTTATCTTTTTATTTTTTTTCAAAGCATAAAGTATGTTTGACACTTTTAATCATCATCAAATACAAGTTATTTTGGTATACAGCTAGCAAACATTACAGCATTTGGTATATCACATTTCGGTATCGATACGAGCGACGGCAACTCAAAAAGTAAAATATATAGTGATGAAGACGGTAACTTATATTTTAAGATGACGATATATTTTGTTTCAAATACAGCAATAACTTAAAGCGACACAATAAGGCCAAATATTTTAAAATTTTAGGTTACGCATCTACCAGTTCAAAGAGAAATAAAAATGTGATTTACATTAAATCTCATCCTTATTTCTTTTTCAACTATACTGTACGCGTTTTTTGTTTGTTTTGCTTACTGGATTATGTATATAAACACATTGAATTTATGAACCTGATATGAACATTCTTCTACGTTGAGCGATCATCCTTTTTGTAAACCCCGAATAGGAAGTAGTCCAATGACATTTAACATGTTTACCATAAGTAATACTTACATTTCGCCGTTTTGTGTGTCGTCGGACATCTTGAGATTATTGTAGCTCTATGTGATTCAGGTGTGATTTAATAATGCTTTTTTGGCACGACGCATTAACCTGTCTAGCTGTTATCAGTGGTAAGATATTGACGTATTTTCCAGAAGAAGTGAGTATTAAAAAAAATTAACCCGTTTTGGTCTCTTGGTTTATATAAACATATTTGAGCGCTTTAAGGGTTAACAAACACAGTACATTGACCCAATGTTGATTTAATGATAACCCATCGTCTACGACATCCATTCAACATCCCCAACATCGATTCAACATTGAAGTAATGTATTGCCATAGGGAATGCATGTTTGCTTGTTGCTAGGTGTTTTAGTATCTCGTGATTGTGATAAGAATATATAGCCACGCCATCATACAGTTTGCCATTCCATCAACGTTTATAGCATTAAAATCCATTCAAAGAAGAAAGGACAAGATGCGCTTTAAATTGTATGCGTGTTTCTGTTTGCTGGCTGTGCTGCACCAAGTCAGCGCCGACGGTGAGTTAAAATATCAGTAAATATAATAATTTAAAAAATCTTTGTAAAATTGCACAGAGAATATTGTGTAGCCGAAAGGTATGCTTAATAATACTTTGTTAATAAAAGGAACTAATAACATATTTAATTATTGTAACCTTATCCATGGAGGATCACTTTGTACCAGAAACAATGTGTAACTAACTGCTATTTTCGTCAACTAAGAGTTGTGTCACGCTGCCAGGATCCATAACTTTTGGTGGATAAAAATGCTTGATATCTTTCACTGAAAGAGTAAAATATTTCCAATGGCCGTAGAGCTAATTTCAAATAGAAAATAACCTCATGGTCTTTATGGTTTTTACAAAAATATTTCAACTCTGTAAGGGTTAAAATTTTGTATGTATAAATTCACTTTTAATTTTCCATATGATTACATTTGTGTTACAGGATGTACCGAGCTTGAAATGACAGGGGCTGACAAGCAACAACACCTGAATGGTATATACGAGAAAAAAGAGAAAATCTGTGGCAATCGGCAAACGTACAGTAGCTATTCTACTCAGCAAAGTGGCAATGTCTACTTAACTTACGACGAACCGTTCGCCCATTGGACAATCAAAGACCACACTAACTGTACAGGGATTCAAAACTTTGCATTTGTGGTCGACCATGCCATGCTTCCGGAAGATATTGACGCAGTTTGGGAGGAATACAACGAGTTTCTAGATATTTACAGTCAGAACAGCTTGATGAAATTAGAGTGTAAGTGTGCATATCTTTAATTGTCCTACAATGGAACTTTCAGAAAGTGACCTCTATAGGTATTATAAATAAAGTCATTTAATGGATTGTTATTTTAATAACCACAAGACTAAAACCAAAATTAGAGTAGGCCTAATCCAATTTTTAAGAGTTTTCTGTTAAACATGGTGTATTAGTCGATAAAATAATTGATATTAGGAGCGAAATCGGTTTTTAAACAGAAGAGTTTTGCAAATGAGTGGTATCTAATAAAACAAATATAATAATTTTCACCCACTTTAAGTTGTGTCTCGCTACCGCGATCCACAACTTCAAGTGGGTGAAAATTTCAATAATTGAATTTTAATTAGCGCTTTAAGACTATAATACTGATTTACCGCCTACGAAATCAACATTAATGCTGAATGTGTCATGTTTTCTGTGTGCATATCCTCTTCTAATTGTCTGTATCTTGTATGTCACAGGTGTTCCCGATCCACAGAGCGCGGCTCAACGATCCCATGTATCAGATTTTCTGTTTATGTTCATATTGGCGGGAAACATGTACATGACCTGTACATAAACCTGTAAAAAAAAAAAAACATCAAGACCTTATGTATATTGCGGCAGCGTTTGAAGCTGATGTGCTAATTTTAAAATGTGTTTAACCATTAGAAGTAATTACTTGCCCCCCCCCCCCCGCATCTAATGTTGTAAATTGAATGAACATTGCTCACATGACTATGCTATATATATTAAGATTTTTTTTGTGTGCTTTCATTCAATTTGAATAAATATTTGTATTGAAAATATGCATTGGTCTAGTTTTTACATATAATCAGAGTACCTTTCGATCATGTCGAACATCAATCTAGATTCTAATTTGTGTTTTGTGTTACTCGTTGAAAAGCTGCATTTAACCACTATATTGGATTTCGAATAGCTATACACGGCACGACAAGATAAATTCCGATCAATAATAAATAATCTATAGCCACACATTGCGCTAATATCGAACCCTACAATATTGAGAGGCTGCCCAAAAGTATGACAACAAACACAGTAAAATTTTTAACGGTTGATCAGCATTAAGACAACATGTGAACAAAAGTCTCGTGTACACTGACCCAATGTTGGTTTAATGTTGTGCCAGCGTTGCAGATTATATTATATTATATTTAAGCTTAATATTGAATTCGTAGCATTTAATTTATTTTAAATACATTAGCATGATTATATCCTAAATTTATTGCGGGTAAATGTATTCGACATGGATTTTTAGCATGAAGTAGTCGTATTTATTCGTCACATAACATACATATTTCCCTCTCACCTTTGAAATGTCGATAGACTTGCGATACGAGCCTTTGATGTACAAATACGGAAACGAACATGGAACAAATTGCTCAACCCTTACAGCGCGGGATAGTCGTCAGAGTCTGACGTTTTCAGACGTTAGATTCTGACGACTAAAGTCGATCCCCGCACTGTAACAGTAAAAATATTTCTAATGGTCGTAGACCGGCCATAACACAGGTATTCAAATGAATCAGAAAGAGCCAACTAAGACATTTATGATGATTTCACCAAAATAACATAAGAGTGATTTTTTTCGTGTTCCTATTCGTACATATGTAAACGTAGCTTAAC
>OZ024903.1:29336003-29351003 GCA_964017125.1 Flabesymbios commensalis
GATCTATTCCTTATGTGCATGTACTGAGAATATTTATCAAATTTATGTCATGATGTATATGTATGTATAGGTATGTATATGTGTGTCTACTACATAAAATAAATAAAAATCATTTGGATGTGTCTAATAATAATCCGGCTAAATTCCGGACAAAAACTCGCTCAACTCCGGATAGACATTGGATTGAAAGCGGTGATTTTTCGGCTTGATACAGGAAGTTAACTGTACATGTAATCATATCAACAGAGAATACATGACAATGACTAATCCGGGTTGCATTTTATCTGAACGACAGCGTACGATGGAACAGAAGAAGCATTTATTACAGTTAGGGGGCTACCATTTAATATCCAGGAGGGGGGGGGGCAGGGATATTGGGATGGACCAAAATATTTTTTTCAATATGATCCAGCTCATGGTTATTTTTTTCCAGCTGTACGGTTAACAAATTATTTATTTCAACCACTTTTGGAACGACTTTCATAAATTGCCAATGTATTATTTATTAAGGCTATATAATATGATATTAGCCTAATATTTGCAATGTGAGAAACTGAATATCTCCAGAAACTTCATAATTTAATCGGCTAGAAAATAGTTTAGGCTTGCCCGATATGCCATAAATTATTTATTTCAAATGGGATCGACATCAAATTATATATTTCACCTTCTCCCTGCCTTTAATTATTTATTTCGAAAATATCCCTGCCCTCCCCCTGGATATTGAATGGTTGCCCCCTTAAGCAATCATGACAGTGTGAAAATGAAGACAGGTGGGAAATACTTGACTCTGATGTTCATCATTTATATCGGTCTGTGTGGGACGGTACGCGCAGGCAGGTATGTTATTATTTAAAACATCGCATTTTAAAGACTTTTAACATCTGCATTTATGCGGAGACACTGTATTGTCACAGCTCCCTGGATCGTGGAAGTCTCCATGGTTTATACACAGCTATTTCAGCGCTGTAAGGGTTAATTTGTACTGAGGCGGTACAACTGAGAGATCGATGCTTTGCTTGTTTTGAAGGTCGATAACGTAATCGATGTGCTAATGTGACATATATAATATACTCGCCGTCAAATTAAAAATGATCAATCAGGATCGCATGATTTTCGGCGATTTCTCCGTCAATTTTGAACCGATATCCGTGAAATTTTGCAAAGGCTATTTTCTATTAAAATCCTAACAGTGGTAAAAAATTCACAAAATTAAATTTAATATTTCAAAAGCTAGACCCTTTGCCATGTGATAAAATTCTAGAATTAGTTTAATAGGGTTATAGAGGGACGTCGTAATTTAAATTTACCACATGTCTAACTTTTGAAATATACTATATAATTTAACGACTGTTAGGATTTGAATAGAAAATGGCCTTTACCAAATATGAAGGAAATCGGTTTAGAATTGACGGATAAATCGCCGAAAATCATGCGATCCTGGTTGATCATTTTTAATGTGACTGCGAGTATAGTCTATACGTTAATCACATCAATATATTCATTGAACATTCTAAAATTATCAAAAATTAAATCCTCCCTCACTAAAATATTAAAAAACAATCGATTGTAGAATATTTTTCAAGATAATAAATTATTCTACACAATTCTGCGAAGATAGAGGAAACACTCCTGACCCTTTAACTGCCGGTCCCGAATATATTCGGTTTTTAAATTTGTATTACTTCATTAAGTACCACATTTTGAACATTAAAAAATAAAATGTGAAATAAATAAGCAAGATTTTAAAAGAGTTGACCTCCATTTTATCAAATCTGAATAATTTTCATTCACTTGAAGTTGTGGATCGCGTCAGCGAGACGCAACTTCGAGTGACTGAAATTTCTAATTGATTAATTTTTGCGGGTGAAAGGTTAAACAGTAGCCTATGCAGCCGTCTGTTGATTATTATAATTTCAAAGTCTGTTGATGTAGCAGCGATTATGTCGATCCCCAGTAAAAATTATCCGCAAAGAGTCTGCCATTCCCACCATTTCCATGATATCTGTACCTATATGCATTTCTAATTGTATCTCATTGTTCACAATGATACACAGGCATTGATATCCAGGGCAGTATATTTACGAAATATCATTACATCTTACAAAATGTAAATATTGACAAAGTTACAAACTTATGAAAGAAGCCATGTTTTTTGTTTTCTGAAGTGCTATTACTTTTTGTCTTAATTTGCGCCGTCATGCCGACCGCCCATGCACCTCCAATTATTATGGTATTTTTTTTAAAAAAGATTACCTTTTGAAAGATGCTAAAATTGCCATTACTTTAGTATTTAAAAAAGGGACGAGTTGACGGTGGAATAAATGAAAAAATGGTGTAGAAACAGAAAAAGACAAAAAAGCTAATCCTTTTAGGATGAACTAAATTGTTTTCAAACCCAAATCACTGTCACAAAACTGAAGCCAATTTATATATCCAAATACTGTGATTCTATATGCAAAATTTATTGAATGGATGATGAATAATAATTATATTGTGACCATTTAAATATAACTGCTGACAAAAATCAGCAGGGCGCTATGTGATGGCTCTGATGCTGACTGCTGTCATAAAACACCACTATTTCACGCCAAAAAATCAACTATAACTCTATATATACCAAATCAAAAACAAAAAAACCCACTAAAAATGTGTTATAATTGGTCATTATGAGCTGCCGTCTTTCCGAACAAATTTGTTTGACCTTGGAATTTAGAAATGTCATTCTCGTTTATGTACATCCACCCTTGTTCTATTGTGCTATGATCCAGGCTATCAATTCCAATTATTGAGGATACTTTAAAATATATTAACTCAAAAAAGTAGACTGATTCCTCTTTCTTTCTGCACGTATTGTCGTATATTTCATGCTGCTTAAATGTGTTAAAGGCAGAATATATTATTATTATATTCATATTATCATTGTTATAGTATTATTATCATTATATTATTTCAGACATACGGTAAATAATAAAATGTTTATGTCATATATATTTATGTCTCGAACATCAAAATATTTAGAAAAATGATATGATTTTTTTTCACAAGCCATAGAACTTTTCACTGGTAATATTCAACAAAAACAACCACATTAATATATGAGTGTGCTCATTTTGATGCGATTTATTCACAATTTCACAGATACGAAGATCTCGTGATCAAATGAAGACAGGTCTCAAATCTTACAAGAATGGGCTCACATTAGCACATCGCTCTCCAATCGTTATCGCCCTTCAAAACAAGCAAAGCATATCTCAGTTTTCTCTCCCCAGTAAAAATTTACCCTTACAGCGCTGGAATATTTTTGCATAAATCAGGGAGACAAAAAGGTTTCTCTCTCGCACTGAAAAGGTTAATATCACTGTTATTGAGAACGAAATGTATGTTTAAAAATCAGGATTTGCAAATGCTTGGTCTCAAGTTAAATGAGTAGTTTGCACCCAAGTTTGAAGTTGTGGCAGTGGGTCACGGTGGCAAGGCACAACCTAAAGTGGGTGATATATAAAGAAAATAACTTAGCGTGTAAAGGGTTAATTAACATTGATATTGTCCCCGTGAACACTCATTAACCCCTTCAGCGCGGGGACCGGCTTTATACGTTTGAATGTGACGCCAATAGACGTCAGATTCTGACGTCTAAAATCGATCCCCGCACTGAAGGAATGAAATATGGCCGTAAGAGCATTATAAGATAGGTATTCAAATGAACTAAGACATTTATGATGATTTCAAACTGAAAAAAACCTTTTGGCCTCCATGGTTTATACATAAATATTTCAGCGTTGTAAATGTTAACCTAGACCGGCAACATATATATATATAGCAAAGTTAATGTAGACTGATTGTCCAGTTGTCTTTCAGAAAGAGCGGTGTCAATTGAGAAAGGAGAAAAAGTAACATTGTTTCTTGATGATGGTAAAATCGAGAGGGATGTTAGACAAAGTACACTATCCGACCATCTTCTGCCGAATCACACTCGATTAATAGCCGTGAGAGGAGGAATAGACGGAGTGCTGCTGCTAACTTCTGACGGCTTCGGTACTGCCAAACTGACGCGGTGGAAATGTAGTGATGAGTACGTTCGGGGGTGGAAATGAAATGAATCGTGCTTTAGGCCACCTTTGTGCACATATAGGCTAAACTGGGCCAGGAGAACCTCCTGAGGATGGTGAGATGATTGAGATGACACTGTCTTCCAGACACAGAATTCGAAATTCGAACCCTGGCGGTCCAAGGCCGAGCACGATACCTCTCGGTCACGGAGGCTCCCCACAATACTGACTTTCACACGTGGATGGGGAAGAAACATTTTTTGTTTCTTACAAACCGCCGAGACTGGGAACCGAACCCCGGACTCTGGCGTGAAAGGCAGCGGTGCTAACCACTACCCTAGGGCCTCCGCCCGTTCGGGGGTGGAAGGAATTGTTTTTCAACTAAAGCTACAGCAACAGTGGACAATGGTCAACTCCGCGTGCCCTCCATAAAGCTGTACCTGAGAAATTTTACCCGGCAGAGTGGATGAACTATACAACATCAGAAACAGGCAGATAGTATTGTCGTGGGAAATACGGTGAGCTTATAGAATACTAGCCAACACAAGGCGTTAACCCAGTGCTGGGCTAATGTTGGGCCAGCGTTTTAGACGAACAGTTTTGTATACAACCATATTTTTGTGAGAAGTGTGTTGTTTTTTGATGGTTGTATAGTCATATGGCTCTGTAGAACAAATTTAACTAGGTTATCAGAGTGAAACCCTTGGGGGATCTTTGTAATTTGCCTGAATCCAATCCAAGATGGCCACCATGACCGTTTTTTCGGTGTAAATTTTAATCCAGGCGACGTTCATTTAATGGGCTTGATAACCAAAACAATCCCTCAAATTTTGATAGAAACAAGAAATTTGGCACAGATATTCTTCTTGTCAGTGTGTTGGCTATTTGTTTTTTATCACGGCAAAATCCAAGATGACCGCCATTTGTAAAAGATCAAACAATAACTCGATATAATTTTGCATGTTGGACAGAATAGAATAAATTCAATTTGCGTCTACCGTAAGACTTTCAATAGACAATAGACATTATTTTATTACGATAAACAATCAGCTGTTATAAAACAAAGTACATTGCTGTTTTTCATGCATGCAATCTAAACCAAATATTAAAAAAACAACATAAAATTTTGACGGAGTGCGGGCAGGCGAAATGAATCAATATGCAGTAAATTGCATGAAACATATTTCATCGCCAACATCAAACAAATTAAATATTATGTCAGTGTTGTTGGCGATTAAATCTGTGCTAGATCTCTTGAAAGATGTGATATTGGTCAGCTCACGGATTGTTGAGGGTAGCCTGTTCCAGTAGTCCAGGGAATTATTGTAGTTGACCTAGAACTACGAAAAAGCAACCGATTTTTTTACCAAGTTCCTCTATATGTTCTCTAGTAACACACACAAAAACTCTTTAGCTCAACTTGCTAGAGGGGGGGGGGTGTTCAGTGGGGATGTTCAGTGTGATAAAAGTGTCTACCTCTGTATATATACTTAACCAATTTGTATGATCGTTGTGCTATTGTATGATCGTTGTGCTATTTTGTACAGTTCGTGATATGATAAACATATATAAATTATTTTGGTGACCTTGATTGGTGAATTAACGGGTCAATGTCAAGGTCAAACATAAAATTAACAATTGTGGTTTTGTATTTATTTTTCTACAATGCAAAACTTTACAGATATGGTAAACTCATGGCAACTCTCTAGATTGGTGTGCGATTTGAAAAAAACCAAACAAATACTGATATTATCTAATTTGCATAAATACAAAATGGCCGCCACTGAAAATTAACTCGAAGTCATAATACTGTTGACTGCTGCCTCCGATCGACCTATCAAAGAGACCAACACGTAGTTTGAGACATTGTTAAAAAATGTCAAGCTATGTCAGGTGCCCCAACAGTTATTGGATTAAAAAAAAAATCTTTTAGTCTAGGCCTAATAATAATTTAGCAACATAAAATACCATTTACCACCAAGCAAGATGCTTTGACATCCATGACTGAAACTGAGCGGAGGGCTAGTAGAAAATGTGCATGGCCTTTAAATATATATATATGTTTGAAAAAGGAAGAAGTGTGTAATGCTGTCTGGATATGTACGATGTATTATAAAGTGCCCTTTTTGTATTTTAAAAAGAGTAGGGCATAGTCACGATCTCCTCGCGTCACGATATAGATACCAAATGTAACAAAATGTCACATTCATTCTATTACATAGCTGATGAAAGGGAAAAACTACAATAGGAATGTTGAAGACAATAAAGAGCGAGATATGGTAACACATTTCGTCGCCTCGGAGCTAAAGGATCCTATCTGACACTCGTCAGAGTAGCAGATAGGATCCTTTAGCTCCGAGGCTTACCCTCCTTAATAATTAATAAAAATTGGCAATTTAATTAATTCTATATTTTACAAAAAAGTGTCTATTTGTCTACTAGATAATAACACAAAAGACACGATTGATATAACGCATCAGAGAAAATCGTTCTCGACGTATCAAACCCATTTCCACACTAAATTATTAAATTCTGCTGGATAAATTAAATAACTAAAGAGCAATACATTAAAAAATAATAATTTAACACGCCAGAGCTGACATACAGTAATACAAAAAAAGATAAATCCACATGGTTTGATAATAGGCGCCATGTGATAGAAACAAGCAAGTTATCATTTATATTTACAGCTCTAAAGTGCGAACCTATTTTTTCCAAGTTCAACAAACAACTTGTAAGGGTTTTTCTCTATCGCACAACATCAATGATGATAAACTATCAATTAACAAAAAGTAAACAAAAATCCACATTCTACAATGTAGAAAAATAAAGCTAAAACGGTTAAAAAGCGTACATAGTGTATTTGACCCGGATTTTGTCCTATAAATTGACCTTGAAAGGTCATATAAATATTTTTATTCGATTCACCTAATAAAACTCTACATAAATAGACCCCAAGCTCATTTAAATCGATCAATTACATAAAAGAGTTGGCGCTTCTCTGATATTGGAATATTGTCGATGTCAAAAAAGGGCGTGGCCCAAAAATATCCCCCCCCCCCAACGAGTTGAGCTTAAGATTTGTTCTTGGTGATACTAGAGACCTTATACTACAACTTAGTGAAAAAACCTGTCTACCCTCTCGAAGTTCCAGGTTAGGCCATATTTTGACAAAAAAACCTTGGACTAACTTAAACTCTCTACTGCTAAGATATGACATGTGGGCATATAACATTATAATGTGACTATATATAATAGCTTACTATCGGGGAATTTTTTTCAGAATATGGCATGATAGTGTCAAGATATGATATCATAGAAGGCCTACGATGACATGATGATACCACAATAAAAACAGATACTGGCAAAACACCAGTAATACATCTAGTTCCGCCCAGGCCCGATGATTTGCTCGCTCCGTGCAAACGTCCGACATCGTGTATTAGAACAAAAACGAGAAGGCTACTTGCAGCTAAATAAACTTAAAATGGGATGTGCTTTGTGGCTGTAATGAATGAAAAAAGTTAGAAATCGACATAATTAAATTACAATATTTACCATGTGCAAAATGTACAAAAGAGAAAAATTAACATAATAAAATCAGTTTTAGGCCAATATCTTGTGGTCATTGCGCAAATTTTGACGGGTTGCAATAACGGCTGGTGGTGGTAATTCGCTGAAGGGGATGGTGGGGGGGGGGGGGGATTTTACATATTTAGCCGTCAGTGGCAAATAATATTTTTTTAACAACCAAAAATTGCTCAATGGCCTCCAATAAGTTGATTTCTGAAGAGTTAAGGTGTGGACATACAAGTGCATACAAACCACCATCAGCTACTCTAGTATTTGCAAATCTTGATGGTTAATTAAACACTCATTTCCCGATAGCAATGAGTTTATCAACAATGAGTTTAACGAAACGGAATAAAAACGTGATTAGCCATTAACAGGTTAATTCTATCTCCTAAAACATTGCTGACATTACATCGTGTTGCATAGTGTTTTTTGCTTGTGGTGCTCTTCTAAAATGGTACGGTATGTGCTAATGGAAAAGTACGGAATTTCCATGGTACTACCGAATGAAATTTAAGTTATGTAGGACCTACCGTGGTCTTTCGTGCACTCACGATTCACAAACCCTCTTATCATTAGTGCTTTGTACTGCCTGCAGCTACTAGTACTTATCATTGTGCAGCTTATTTCGACTGCTATAGTACTGACACTAAAACCTATTTCATTCTACGAGAAGAAAGTAAGTAAAAGTGTGACTCAACGTCACCTTTTTAGTCGGGCCGGTCATTTGAGTGACTATATGTGCTAATTATGTTAAAACAGTGCAATCTTGAATCCCAGACATTGTCAGACGGCCAGAGGTTTCTCAGTTCTATTTAATTCTGAAATGTTGTGACATTACGTTCAGCTCCGCTATCGTTAGTTCGGATAGTCCCCAGGGTAACAATAATTGAGGATAACTCTATTCATCTCACATGAAAGACGTAATGGCAAACTGATGCGAGAGCTGCATTAACTCCCCTGTTGAGCAGCGGAAATTGGAGGTAAGCCGCTGGTAATCCTCCCAAAGTTCATGGCTGCGTCTTCCCTTGGATCAAGTTGATGTTGACTAGTTGATAATGTACCATGCTATGCAGCATGCAACAAGCTGCGCACGTGTCAAAAAGTACCGGTACCAACAACCATTTACCATGGTAAAAACAATAAATGGATCAAGGTGTTCCCATAGTGCTGCACCTAGACTATGAAATTCTCTTCTGTCTTCTTAGTTGTTGTCATCTTTCCAACAATATTTAAAAAAACACATCTAGCTCATCAGCGAAACGTTGACTTGTTGACAGCCATGTTATGAACCTGGACATCAATTATTCTGAAGTGGTGTTGTGGTTCATCTAAGCTGGTTGTTGCTTACAATTTAGAAGATATATAATTAAAAACATTTGTGTAATAAATAAATCGTCCACGCACATGTGAAAACGGTTTCTATAAAACCTCCACAATTTGTTTTCGCTTAGTAGCTCAGATTAGTAGCCTACATCATAAATAACTGGCAAATCCATTTATATTGTCATTCACGATATTGTGGTAGCTCTTCAAACCTTCATGATTCATACAAACATAATTTTGCATCTCTGAAAACAATAGTAGTGAAGATATTTTGAGAAGAAACCATACTTATTTTGTGAATTTAAATGTTATGTATTTGTATGTATATAAGATACTATGGCAGGCATCAGTGTGCAATAGCCAAGCAGCATGTTTTATATTAGCACTCTTAGAGACCATAATAGAAATATTTTTTGTTTTTACCGCTATGGCTTAAATAGTAGGCAATTTTATAACGGTAGAGGCAGAACATTGAACGGTAAAGACGGTTTTGTAACGGTAAAGATGTTGCTGTAACGGTAAAGAAATAATTCTGGTAAATAAGTATGTGGTATAAGCTTTATATAGCAGGCCTGATTTACAGTATAATTGTTTGCAGACTGTCACACCTTATGACTAAAGGGACATTGAATTACAACAGAAATTACGTTTTAAAGTAGTATTTGTCTCTACCGTTTTATGTCGGTCTTTATCGTTATACTGGTAAAGACAAATCATTAAAACGGTAAAGACACACTATTTGGCAAAGAATAAACATTTTACAAGATGTGTGCATATTTTTGACTTTACAACGTTGTTTTCTTCATGTACTAATGACAAGAATTATCTAGAGGAGCTATTTAATTTTTCAACCAAGGTTATTAGACACACGGTAAAGACATCCTATTGTTGTGAAATTATATTTGTGACATCCTATTTTGCACTTATATTGTATTTACCTTTGTCCGTAAATCAAATATTGTTCACTTTAAGAAAAAAATAGTTGACTAGATCCGGGAATTTATGTGCTAGAGCCATATGGTGAATACTTTCAGAAATAATAGGCCTTATGGGTTCTTGTTAACGGTAAAGACATTTGAATTCAAAACTTGAACCACGGCTTAATATTGAATAACTGGTGATTCAGTCAACTTTTTTATACATATTTTATGTTATTATCAAAAAAAGATATTTTAGAAAAAGGGCCAACCTGTCATGACTTGCAATAACGTAATTATATAACATTAACAAGTTTAAAAAAAATTGCAAACCCATTTCGGACAGCTCACAGTGAAGACAAATCAAGCATATTATATCGAATAAAAACTTGATTTTCCAAGATAAATGCTTGTAAAAAGTCCGAGTTCTAAATACATGTCTTTATCTGATTAAATGATAACAATTATAAAATAATGCAAACTTTTTGAAGAAATGTTGAAGACATGTCTTTAACGTTTTCATATTTTGAAAATGGCCCACGTGACACTTTGTTTAATCTCTCACCGGTTACCACTTATTACCGGTTACCACTCATTACCACTTATTACAAATCGAGAATTGCGACAGCAATTCACAGAATGCAACAGATGGAAAACTACAATTTACATTCAGGCTTGAAAGGGTTTTAGTATACATAAATAGATTCATTTACTGATATACATAGATCACTGTTATCGCAGGTTTGCATTGATTTGTTGTATCCTTCATGTTTCCCCAGAATATGGATGTCATCATGAATGTGAAGTGAGTGTTAATAAGACCTATAAGTGCACTTGTGAGCAAGGATATGAACTGAATCCAGAGGATGAAAACACATGTCTAGGTAAAAAAATCAACTCCTATTCCACAAAACAGAAAATTTACGTTGTAGACGGCAGGTAGACATGCCGGTGTCGACTAAGATTAACCATCCCCATACATTAGGCCTTCCTGACAAAGCAAAGAGTCACGTGAGAGTGTGGGCATGCACAAAGGCAATGCCGGACCACACTCGCCAGCGCTGGCCAGCGTATACGTACATCCATTCAACACTGGGCAGTGAATCGTGCTGATTGGGTAACGGTTCATTGCATGGTCATTCCAGTGATAAAACAGCCATCACAATACCTTGAACCAATGCTGGATTAATGTTGGCCCACCGTCTGTAACGCCGGTACAACAAGTACTATGATGTCTTTAGCTAGTGTAGGGATACTCTAAAAAAATGTTATGACGCGAAACGTTAACAGGGGTAACTATAGGTAATAATGGGAGCAGTTACTACTTGTTATAAAGTATTTTCATTTATGTATTACCATTACTCCAACATTGTTTTAGCATCTCAATGTTGGGCCAGCGTCGCAGGGGATGCACGAGTTTTACATCAACATTCGGCACATGGATCCTGTTTGTTTAGTAGGCATACCAACATATTAATATCTGTAAGCTCTAATCACGATATAATCATGAATATATTTTTCTTAACACTTTTGATAACACATTTTCAGGATCGAACGTTGCACCAAAAAGTTTTAAGTACACTGTCAGGATCATTGCTAGCTACATTATCTATTATAGCCCTCTGTGTTCGTGTTCGCCTACAATCATGTTAACAATTTTCGTCAGGCAAATCCATCCCCACAGAGTCCACACATTGGATGGGAGGGGGGGGACTCAATAAAGGGATGCTTAATATTGCTTATATTACTGTTTTATTTGAAAAAATGGCTTGTAAGTGTGTAAAGACAGACAGGCAGACAGGAAGGCAGCATGCAGGAAGGCAGGCAGGCAGCAGGCTGACTTACTGACCCTAAGGTCGACCGACCGACCGTAATAACGACTAACTGACTGACGGACTAACAAGCATCACACTATTTTCTTTATGTTATATTATGTTATCATGGTTATAATGGTTTGTTCTTTTGTAGACATAGACGAACTTCACAACAGGTGTGATCAGCTTGAATCTACATGTGTGAAAAGCCAGCAAGGGTATTGCTGTGGGTGTAGAGCAGGCTATGAGATGGTTAACGATGACTGGACAAACAATGAGACAGCTGGATGCACAGCTGTATAGACGAATGTGAGAGAGGAACTGATAACTGTGATAACGTGAGTTCTATGTGTTACAACGGACGGCCAGGGTATTCATGTATTAGTAAAGAAGGTTATCGGGTAGTTATTTACCATAACTGGAGAGACCCTGGAACATATAAATGCAGATATATAGACCGGCAGGACGACACTGGTCAAGGTGAGTAAAACAATCATATTATTATTTAACCCTTTTACCGCCAAATTATTCAATTTGAATTTTCACCCACTTTAAGTTGTGTCTCGCTGACGCGATCCACAACTTCAAGTGAGTGAAAATTATTCAGATTTGACAAAATTGAGGTCAACTGGTTTCAAATCTTGCTGATTGATGTCACATTTTCTCTTTAACATGGTTAAAAGATGGTACTTAATGTGCTAATAAACAATTAAAAAAACCAATATATATGCGACACCGGCGGTTAAAGGGTTAACCGTAGTAGTAATTGACATATACTTGTGCAAGTTATAACTAATGGGGTGCATAAACCACTTTTAGAAAAGAAGTTGTGTGTGTAGAGTCGCACTGATTTGGCCAATCTTATCTGAGTTGCTGATGTCCTGTGTGGTATGAATGGACAGGATGCTGGTCTCTCCTGGTAATTACGACAAAAATTTTCCAGAGGGCGTCTATATGAAACACACACATCAGAAATAGATAGCCATGTACTGTAGTAGTTCCTCTCTCTTAAAATATTTTTTCATATTTTAGGACATCATAATCAGATTGACTTTGGGGATTTTGACAACGTACCATTGAACAATTCTCACCCATCATTGTTCAATGCATGGACTTAAGCTTTGACATGTGAATATCAGGGTTGGGTTCAATTAAAAGTGTAATTATAATGGAGCCTTTTTTGGCGTAATTAAAAGTATATATAACATAGGACCCATTTAAAATTGAAGAAAATAAGTCAATTATAATTGTAATTGTAATTATAATTGAGTTTTAAAATATGTATAATTTTAATTGTAATTGTAGTTGTAAAAGTGTTCAATTATATTTCAATTACAGATACATTACACTTCTTTCTTTATCTTCTTTAAATTATATTCAGGCACACTTTTTCAGAAGTTTACTTAATGCTAGATAATGTTTCCAAACAACTTTTATAATAAAAACTTGACCACACTTGAGCACTGTATTTAAAACACTATATGGGTGACCACAGATTTTACATAGTGATGGTCCAATATTGGGCCAACTTTTGGTCTAAGTGACGTGTTTCATGGTGGGCCTTATCAAGCGAACAAGTGACGTTGATCCAAAGCTGTTCTAATGTTGGGCGGCATACGGGCGGCCAGCATTAAAACAACATTGGATCAACATCATGTGTTTGCTGGGTACTGTTTAGCCAGTGTGGAGATCAAAATAAACTACGCCTCGTTACGCCATGTGTCATTAAAATGGGTCATTTCTAAGTGTAAAAAATTATAGTATGCACAAAATGCATCTTACACATTGTGTTGTAGGCCTACTGTATTGTTTATGCGGATGAGAGTCAGCCAAACAGCTAATCCGGTGATCTCTGTATCCGTATTCGCCTAATTACCCTTTTTTGTGGCAAAATTCACATATTTTTCAATCACTATTTTTCATAGTTTGTACTATTTGAAAAAATCGGAACATTTTGTATTTAAGTATCCATGATTAGTAAAAAAAAGTCATTACACATTTGAGGATACATCAACAGATAAACAAATTATATCCACATATATCTAATATATTATATTTCGAAGCATATCTCGAAAATATTTCAGATCTGGAACACAGAGGGTCATCATTGCACCTCATAACCGCTGATATTATATATGGCCGTATACCAAAAGCTGAAGTAACTAAACTTCTGGTCTAACCTCTCGTTTAACACAAAACGGTATCCAGAAGATAAGATGTATTTATAGTCGCATAAATCTTATCTTCTGGATACCGTTTTGTGTTAAACGAGAGGTTAGACCAGACGTTTATGCTTAAAATGGTCCTTACCACACATGCTTAAAACCTAAAATTTAAACAAGGCTTTGCTCGATATTTACGAAACAACTGTATTTTTTTGTGAATTAGGATATATATGGGCCTATATAGATCCACAGAACTTTTTCAGCGGTGATTTTTAGCGGATGTTGACCGATCACATTACCACTATGATTTACAGGTGGCAACACGTTATCTGAGTTAGCAAAGACGTTGTCGAAGTTTGAGAACACGTTTTCGAAGTTCAGCTCAATTTTTTACTTGTGCACGGAATGGCATATTTTAATGTGGGATTTCATTTCGGTTTCAACTCCGTCTGGTAGGCACCATAATGTGATCAGCCCTATTTCTTTGTGCATTAATTGGGAGTACTAGGTCAGCAGGAATTACTAAAGTGGCGGGTCAATTGCAGCCAGGAGTGTGGTGGTCATTGTGCGGCGGCTGGTGTTGACTTTGTGACGGTAAATGACTGCAGCTCATCTTCATAGCCGCTGCTTCCCAGACGATGGGCCAACATCAAGCCATTGTTTGGTCAATGTATCTTGCTACTGGGACCAAGGAATATATAAGACGTTATATATTCCTTGCTGGGACGCATCCGTCTGGACGTCATCATTGGGTCATCGTCACATGTTTGCTAGACATCACTCCGACCCTCAAAACATGTGTGATGACCCCGTACCTGTCCACGTTCCTCAGACAAAACAATGAAGTCAGCGCATAATCACTGATAATTAAAATATATTAAGAGCAAGTGAATAAAAGAGTTTTCCAAACTCATAACTTTTATTATCATGGTCATGATGATGTATATTATATAGTTACAAATGAAATGAATCGGGCTTTAGGCCACCTTTGTGCACATATAGGCTAAACCGGGCCAGGAGAATCTCCTGAGGATGGTGAGATGATTGAGATGACACTGTCCTCCAGACACAGGATTCGAACCCTGGCGGTCTGAGGCTGAGCACGCTACCTCTCGGTCACAGAGCCTCCCCACAATACTAACTTTCACACGTG